>OY731401.1:7695885-7951918 GCA_963425845.1 Sphenostylis stenocarpa
AAAAAAAAAAACCGAAAATTCGAGACCGCCGTTTGGATATTCCGGACCGCCAGTCTCTGTTCCCTTGCAAATCGAGACTACCGGTCTCGAGAAACCGCACCGCCGTCTCGACTTAGGCAAAGTCGAGACCGCCGTCTGGGTTATCGAGACCGCCGATCTCGATCCGTTGGCAAAACGAGACCGCCGTCTCGACTTCCCGGACAGCGGTCTCGACTCGAAAGAAAATCCTATATAAAGGGGGTGCGCTTGGGGGTTTCCTCACAACTCTCCTTGCCTCCTAAGCCTCCAAAGCCTCCAAAACTCCCATTCTACTACCCCAAGCCTTCCCCACTCAAGATGTTCGGTAGAAGCGGCTCCCGAAGAGAAGGGCCACCGCCGGTGCTAGCGGTTCGAGCACCACCGCCACCCCGAGACCCTTCTCAACTTCAACCACAACACCGAGCCCGCTCGGACAACCTCGAAATTACCAGTGGCACTCCTCGCGACACTTGGACTTCAGCATCTTGGGCTGAGTTCGGATGGGAGGAGGACGTCCGAGCACACATTGATAACATCGGGTGGGGTTTTCTGCTACGGCCTCCACTGCTCATGTGTACCCACAAGCGGTACTCGAGTTTCGGCCTCGGTCTCCCTCATTGAGATCCCCTCCATGGCCTCGGGCATGCAGCCCACCAAAATGGTCAACTATTTTATGGGTGGGCAATACCACACTACCACTTTGGAGGAATTCAATGTTTCCATTGGATTCATCCGGCCGAGGCGGCGTTAACTCGGGAGTATCGTGAGGCCATTTGCTCTAGGCCCACCAACCTCACTTCGCTGTCGAGATGTGGCATGAGCTCACTGGGGCCACCACATTACCTTCATTGATGAGGGGTCTGCACTCCCCCACCACTCCGCATACTGCCACAAGGCTGGCAGCGAGGCACCGTCCACGCCGAGAAAGAGAGTCAGGGGAAGATATCGCTCCTCGACCTCTTCATTCTCTATTGCATGCACCGAGACGGCGCTGCAATCCAGAGTACTTCCTCCGAGGGCCACTGAAGGACTTTGGGAGTAGATCCATAGGGGCCATCCTTGTGGCTCCCCTCATCACCCCTCTAGCGAGAGCGAATGGGGTGCCCCGCCGAGAAGAGCGGCTCGCAATCTACGACCCGAGCCCATCAATGGGCCAATGCTTGGTCGGCATGGGAATGCTTGATACGGCCGAGGAAGTCGGTTCGCCACCGCATCCCACCCCGGACTTTGAGCTGGACCTCCGGGGAATTGTGGCGATGCGAGGATGCGCCCACATCTCCGGCTCCCAGCAGCGGCGACGGCAGCGGCAGCGACGAACCACCACCATACACGGAGGACTTTGCTGGCCTCCATCAACACATGAACGACCTGAGCCGGCGGCTCGGCCAAATGGCGATATGGCGGGAGCGGCGAGACCCGGTGGCGGCAGGACCAAGACGTTCGCCAACAGGCCGCTTCAAGAGGGCCAAAATGAGATCCGCCAAGAGCGGCGAGAGGATGCGGCGGGAGTGGGCGGCGTTCCGGGAGGATTACAACGACGAACTCCGGGAACAAATCGACTTCCGCTACCACATGTATAAACATTTCCCCCACGCACTCCTTCGATGATGATGACTCTTAGGGACTGTATCTGGTTGAAAAATCGCTGTAATAAAATTTCCTATAAATAAAATTTTATTTCCGCATTCTTTTGCCTTCTTTTGCAAAAAGCCGGCGTAACAAAAGAAGACTACAAAAAAAAGGCACGTGCTCAATAAAAAGCGAGAATCCAAAATCGCGAGAAAAAAGAGATAAAGCGCGAGAAAAAGGCGGGATTAACCAAACAAAATTTCGACTACCAAGCAAAAGTCGAACAAAACAAAGAAAACCCGACCAACCGGCAAGGGTCGGATAACCAACACAAAAATCAAAAGCAAAAATCCCCGACAACCAATGAAGCTGGATGAACAGACAAACCAGATTTCCGGCAACCGGATAACCATTCCGGAAAGGTCCAAACCACAAACACGAAATTACTCCCCGAGTGAAGCGGCGCATGATCGAGAATCGGTAAGCCGCCACCATCGCTAAAGGATCGAGCTACCGCAAGAAGGGACATCCAGAGGCACCAAACCGGATGGGGGTTCGTACTCATCGGCTCGAAGGATCGAGCTACCGCGTCGAAGGAGCATCCGAGAGGTCAAACACCGAGATGGGGGTGTAAACTCATCGAGGCCTTACAAAAGGGGGCTTACCGGGCGGGGGTTAGTACTCGTCAAACCGGATGGGGGTTCGTACTCATCGGCGAAGGATCGGCTACCGCGTCGAAGGAGCATCCGGAGGTCAAACACCGGATGGGGGTGTAAACTCATCAGGCCTTACAAAAGGGGGCTTACGGGCGGGGTTAGTACTCGTCAAACCGGATGGGGGTTCGTACTCATCGGCAGAAGGATCGGCTACGCGTCGAAGAAGCATCCGGAGGTCAAACACCAGATGGGGGTGTAAACTCATCAGGCCTTACAAAAGGGGGCTTACGGGCGGGGGTTAGTACTCGTCAAACCGGATGGGGGTTCGTACTCATCGGTCGAAGGATCGGCTACGCGTCGAAAGAGCATCCGGAGGTCAAACACCGAGATGGGGGTGTAAACTCATCGAGCCTTACAAAAGGGGGCTTACGGGCGGGGGTTAGTACTCGTCAAACCGGATGGGGGTTCGTACTCATCGGCCGAAGGGGTCAGCTACCGCGTCGAAGGAGCATCCGGAAGCGCACAACACATCTCCCCAGAAGGTCATCCGCCGCAAAGACGGAGTATCTGAAGGGAAACCGGGCAAGAGGGTCAACTCCTTTACCCTCCAGTCGATCACCTCTGCACAAAAGGCTAGCAGTCGACTGGTCGGGTAAAGGGGGGGCAGCTGTAGACCCCAAATCTTTCCCGGCCTCCAAATAAAGTCAGAAAGCGTCCTATTTGAAGACGACCGAAGCTTAACAAGTCATTAGGAGAGGCTATTAGGCTCCCGTACCAAGATAGGAAGGTTTTTTGGCCCGAAAATAAAGTTTCTCGCCCTGAAGGGACGAGACCGCCGTCTGGAAGGACCAAACCGCCATCTCGTCTCAACGCCAGGACGAGACCGCCATTTCGATTTTCTAGATGGCGGTCTCGACGCCTGCAAAGTTGAGACGGCGGTCTGGATTTTCTAGACGGCGGTCTCGACTTCTGTAGAGGTCGAGACGGCGGTCTCGACTTCTGCAGAGGTCGAGACGGCGGTCTGGGTTTTCCAGACGGCGGTCTCGACCCCCTGCATGGTCGAGACGGCGGTCTGGATTTTCCAGACGGCGGTCTCGACCTGTCAGGCGCGAAAAACTATAAATAGGGGTCCTCCCCCCCTCATTTCGACACACAGAATCAGCATAGCTCTTCCTTCTCTCTAGAATTTCTCTCTCTAAGAATCCCTCCGAGGCATTTCCGGAGTTTCTGAGTGTCTTTAGGCATAAACTGAGCGCTCTAAATCTTCTTTAGAATCCCTCCGAGGCATTTCCGGAGTTTCTGAGAGTTGTAGAGTGAAGGGTTGCCAAAACGCACCCTCTCTTTAAAAGAAATATAAAAAGCTTGCTTTGGAGGTGCATATTCTCCCTCTCTATTTATTTTACTGCCATTTAAATTACGCAATAGAAGCTAGGGCCATGTAGTCATAAATTTAAATACCACATAATAAAAGGGTAAAAGCGCTATTTTCCAGTTTAATTATTTATTCAAATTAGCCAGCCTATCATAGGGAACCCGAAAGGGGCGTCGTAAAGGAACTAACACTTCCTTTACACGTAACTAACTCCCTTACCCAACTCTGGTTCTAATGACCAAAGTTGGTTTTCGAAAACCAACGCCTTTTTAAACCCCTTTTCCGATGTTTATGGTAAAAATATCGGTGGCGACTCCATAGAACCCAACTAAATAAATCCCTGGGTTAGCCCGATTATCGGACAACTCAGGGATACTTTTGAAAACCTCGCCCCTAGGTTAGCCCGGTTATCGGACAACCTAAAGGCGTTGTAACCACCAATAAAAAACGCGAAAATCGAAGAAGAAGAGTCGAAAAACCATCGCGTCGCTCCGACCGCGCCCCCGTTTTCGGGGAGGCGGCGACAACAAGTTCTTCACAGTTTCCTCCACATGATCCCAAGTAGGATGGAGAATAGATATCTACACAACATAAACAACATAAGTATCAACAATATATTTGAAATGAAATTAACTTTGAAATAGAATAAATACCTTCTCTCTAGCTAGTGTACCCAAGTAGCTACTAAATTGGGTACTAAAGGGACCTGACACCTTGCCGGTCCTAGGATCAGCAGAGACACGGATAACTTACGGCCGGATATGTGTCTAACGGTCAAGCCTTTCAACCGTGTAGATTGTCGACTCCTCTTATTGGAAAATGTCTTTCCGGATGCTCGAGGAGATGGTGGTGGAGATGGTGGAGGAGATGGTGAAGGACATGCCATTTACCCGTAATGAAAAAAACATAGAATTATATCAATACACATGCAAAGTCTCCTCAATTACATGTTAAAAAAATAAACAAATAGAAACATAACTTAGATTGTATTAATATTTTCCCATATGCCTTCATCATGGTCATTGCGAGTAGCATGAACAAAGTCCTCTTCCAATTGGGATATAGCAATAGGCAACCGTGGTGAATTTTGAATGTTAATAAAATCATCTAATTCTTCTCCATTCTCATTTGTGACATCAATCATTTTTCCTTTGAGGACAACTGACCACCTATCATTTGATGGATCAGTGACATAAAACACTTGTTTTGCCTGGTATGCCATTATGAAGGGTTCTTCCTTATGACCAATCTTGTTTATATCAATCAAAGTAAATCCCATTTGGTCTCTTTGGACACCAGTATTGCTATCAACCCATTTACATTTAAATAAAGGCACTTTGAATTCAATATAGTCGACCTCCCAAATCTCCTCAATGACTCCAAAGTAACTAATTGATGCCATGATGGGGTTTTTGTCCTTTGCACTAGAAAAGTGCATAGATGTTGCCTCAATAGATACTCCACTATTCTGGACTGTACTTTTGTCATCTTGTGCCTTCGTATAGAATGAGTATTTGTTAATGTCATACCCTTGCCAAGTTATAACATTATATCTAGGCCCATGTGCTAGCCATTTCAGTGTATCAGAGGCATTGTCACTTGAAAATATTTTGCTTTGAAACCAATTGATAAAGTTATTGTTATGCTCTTTCATCAACCACCTTTCACCCATTTTGGGGTTTAGGTCCTTTAACATTGCTTTATGCGCATCTATGTAAGGAATAACCTCTTCTGTATTGTTCAAAATATACAAGTGGGCGGTGGTCAACTCTACATGATCTTTTGTTTGAATTCTAATACCACGAGTTCCCTTACCATTTAGCCTATCATCATGACGATTTCTAGGTACACCCACAGTGTACGACTCTTGCCAAGTAATCCGAACAAAATTCTATGGCTTCTTCCGCAATATACCGCTCAACAATTGAAGCTTCAGTGTCCGTATGGATTTTTAGAATACCCTTTGAAGATCTTCATGTATCGCTCAATTAGGTACATCCACCTCAAATAAACCGGCCCACAAATTCGTATCTCCCTCACAACATGAACTATTAAGTGAATCATTATATCAAAGAATGATGGAGGAAAATACATCTCCAATTGACATAGCACAACCGTAGCCTCATTTTCCAACTCATCTAGTGATTTTTCATTGATAACCTTGGCACAAATAGAATTGAAGAAAAAACATAGTCGCATAATGGCATGTCTAACATTCTTAGGCAATATGTTACGTATAGCCACGGGTAACAACTGTTGCATCAAAACGTGACAATCATGGGACTTTAATCCAATTAACTTCAGATCTTTCATGGATACAAGACTCTTAATATTTGAAGAGTATCCTTGTGGCACTTTAATACTTGCAAGACAATGACATAAACTACGTTTCTCCTGCTTTGACAAGGTGTGACATGTTGGTGGTAGATATGTTCTATTGCCTTCGGGCCTTGGATGTAATTCAGGACGTATTCCCATCTCACAAAGGTCTTGACGTGCTTTGATCCCATCCTTTGACTTTCCTTGAATGTTTAACAATGTGCCAATGAGACTATCACATACATTCTTCTCCACATGCATAACATCAATACAATGTCGTACTTCTAAATGGCTCCAATATGGAAGATCAAAGAAAATTGATCTCTTCTTCCACATGTTCTTGTCAGAAGACCTTTTTTGGGTCTTTCCAAATGTAATGCTTATGTTCTTCACTCGATCGTAAACTTCTAAACCAGTCAATGGTTCTCTGGCAATTTCATCCTCCTGTATGCCATTAAAATCTTTCTTCAGTCTACGGTATGGATGGTCATGCGGAGAAATTTTCTGTGCCTGTTATAAACCTGTCTTCTTTCCATGTTTCAATTGTATATAACTGGTCTCTTCTTCACAAATAGGACAAGCATAATGCCCCTTCACACTATACCCACTCAAGTTTCCATAGGCAGGGAAGTCATTAATGGTACAAAATAACATTGCATGCAACTTGAACTTCGCTGCCGATACCCATCAAATGCATCTACTCCTTCCTCCCATAATAGTGTTAAGTCTTCTATCAAAGGACTCAAATACACATCTATGTCATTTCCTGGCTGTCTTGGACCTGAAATCATCATACACAACATGACATATTTGCGCTTCATGCATAACCATGGTGGAAGATTGTAAATCATCAATAAAACGGGCCATGAACTATGGTTACTACTTAAATTTCCAAAAGGATTCATCCCATCTGTTGCTAATCCAAGTCTAAGGTTTCTTGCATCACTACCAAAACTTGGAAATAGACGGTCAAAATTCTTCCATTGGGGAGAGTCAGATGGATGTCGCATTTGCCCATCACATGTTTTTCTCTTTGAATGCCAAATAAAATTTCCAGCATCTTCGTGAGCGTACAACCACCTAAATCTTGGAATTATTGGAAGATACCATAAAACTTTTGCAGGAGGACGTTTTTTACCACTCTCCTGACTACAATCATCACCATCCTTCGCTTTGTAACGTGATACACCACATGTTGGACATTGGTCTAAAGATGAGAATTTTTTCCTGTATAACACACAATCATTAGGGCAAGCATGTATCTTCCTATATTCTAAACCCATCGGACATAGTATCTTCTTCGCTTCATACATACGGTCCGGCAAGGTGTTATTGTCTGGGAGCATCTCCTTCAAAAGTTGGAGTAATTCATTAAAACTTGTATCACTCCAACCAAATTTTGCTTTTAGATTGACCAATCTTAACATAGATGACAACCGTGTGAAAGTTGTACATCCGGGATACAAAGGTGTCTCTGAATCGGTCCTCAATGTATCATATATAGATGCATGTGCTTCAAGAAAGCTCTCTTGACCCACATCACAAAGCATGTCCTCTATTCGATCTTCTCAGGTTACATCATCCTCAATAGTTTGTGATACTTGTTGGAATATCAACCACTTCACCGTGCCATGTCCATATGGTGTAATTCTTCATCATCCCATTGCAAATAAGATGTTCCCGCGTTGTGTCCATCTCTTGTACTCTGCCATTTACACAATTAACGCATGGGCAATAGATTTTTCCATTCATTTTGGGATCATTTTGTTCGGCAAATTTCAAAAAGGAGTCAACTCCATTCTCATACTCTTCTGACATGCGACTTGCATTGACCCAAGTTCGATCCATCTAACTACACAAAAAGGCTTGCCTAGATATTCAAGGTTTATTAGAAAAGGTTTAGCAAAACAATACAAAAAAAACGTGCACATCTCATTTCCCACATCAAGATTGGGAAAATAAAACGTGTACATCTACATGAAAGAGTATATACCGCTTCGAAACCGAAAACAAACTTCCAAAAGCCTAAACGAACCTATATCAAATCAAACCATACAAAATCATCCATCATCTTTCTAATGTTCATACGCAGGAAATGCTCTAAATAATCCATATTTATGTTAAATGCATGCTGTAAATCATCCATACAACTTAATCTAACCTGATGAGAAGGGTTTTCCTTAGGGAAACGAGGGCTACCACACACACAGCAACAACGGGGGTACGCCGCGTAAGAGCGCGGCGAGTGGGCGGCGAAGGGGCGACGAGGGGGCAGAGCACGGCAGTGAGGACTGAAGGAGGGAGGTATGTGGGCACGAAGAAGAAGCAGAAGGAGGGAGGTATGTGGGCACGAAGAAGAAGCAGAAGAACAACTTCGCAGAAGAACAACTTTGCGCCTTGGAGTCTAGGTATCATAGGACATTCAACGTCGGTTATTAAAAAACCCGACGTGGATAATGCTTTCGACGTCGGGTAAATCATGGAACCGACGTTGATTTTGGGATTTCAACGTTGGTTATACATAACCGACGTTAAATTTAAACATTTAACGTCGTCTGTCATCTAATCGACGTTATTTGTCCGTTACTACGTCGGATTTTTTATAACCGACGTTAAATATTGTTTCTTAATTACAAGTTTACCACCGCGTCTTGTACAACGTCGGTCTTCATAAAAACCGACGTTGGATGCTGTCGTAGTAAGTGTTTTCTGTAGTAGTGAATATTTCACAGAATGACATTTTTTCATGCAGCAAAAACATTTAATCACAGATGATGAGTATGATTTCCTGTTTACATTTGTTTTTCTGAATTTCATGCTAGATGTAAATCCAATGCCAGATTTGTCAAAAATAAGTTTTTGTGACCCAAGAAGAACATCAAGATTAGCTTGACCTTGTGTAAACTTTGAAACAATTTGTGATAAAAAATCAATCTTCTTTTGTAATTCTGAACAATTATTACATGGTTTATTACATACACAATCAGAATTATCATGGATTAATTTTAAAAAGTCAAGATCAGTTTCATCTTCAAGAATTTTCTTTTCAAGAGAATCTACTCTATTTACTAACCAATTATTCATGCCTTTTAGCCTATCATTTTCTTTTTGCAGTTTCTTAGTTTCTTCATGCATTTCATTAAATGCTTCTTGTAATGAATTATAATTCACCAAATTTGAAGAAGAGTTAAAACTTACACTGCTGGTTTGATGATTTTGATTTTCCATTAGACACAAGTTAACTTCTTCATTATCAGAATTTTCTGTTGATGAAGTATCATTATCATCCCATGCTACATATGCTCTTCTTTTGACTTTTTCCTCTTTCTTATTGTAGACCCCTAATCTTGCCCGACCTCAAAATAAAGACTAGAAGACCTCCATTTCGAAGATGGGTGAAGCCTAAGAAGCCACTAGGAGAGACTATTAGGCCCCATACTAGGATAGGAGGGATTTTTGGCACCAAAAATAAGGATTTTCGCCTTTAAGGGTCGAGACCGCCGTCTCGGGTTCGAGACCGCCGTCTCGCCATTCCAGCAAGGCAAGACGGCCGTCTCGACCTTGTCAGACGAGACGGCCCGTCTCGACCTGACAGGCGCGAATTCCTATAAATAGGGGCTCCATTCCCCTCATTCCACACAGTTTTTTCACTCTCTCTCTAGTCACATCACCAAATTCTCTCTCTAGAATCCCGCCGAAGCATTTCCGGAGTTTCTGAGTGTTCCTAAGAGTGTTTTTTAGCGTTTCGAGAGGTTTCCGACGCTGTGTAGAGTGAAGGGCTGCCACATAGCACCCTAATTTTTAAAGAATTAATAGAAAGCTTGCTCCGAAGGTTTCTACTTTCTCCCCTTACCTTTTACCGCTTTATTTAAATTATGCAATATATACTAGGGCCATGTAGTCGTAATTTTAAATTCCACAAATAAAAGGGTAGAAGCGTATTTTCCACGATTTAATTATTTTTAAATAGCTGGCCTATCATAGGGAACCCGAAAGGGGCGTCGTAAAGGAACTAACCATTCCTTTACACGTAACTAACTCCCTTACCCAACTCTGGTTCTAACGACCAAAGTTGGTTTTTCAAAAACCAACGCCTTTTAACCCCTTTTCCGATGTTTCTGGTAAAAACATCGGTGGCAACTCCAGAGAACCCTTCAAAACTAGCTCTTGGATTAGCCCGGTTATCGGACAATCCAAGAGCGCCCTTTCGAAAACCTCGCCCTTAGGTTCAACCCGGTTATCGGACAACCTAAAGGCGTTGTAACCACACCAATAAAAACGCGAAAGTCGGAAAGTCGGAACCATCACGTTGCTCCGACCGCCTCATTTTGATGGCGGCGACAGATGACGACTCCACTGGGGAAGCCTAGAGAGTTGATCCCATTTAGTGATGGGCCAGTTTAAAAATAAATAAACCAAGAAAATTACGCTTTTACCCTGCCTTGTATTATAACATGTTTTATTGCTTGGCTTTAATAACTGTTGTCTGTTTATATTTACGCAATTGTTTGAAATACAAATTGTACACAAACTCTTGCAAACTACAATTCCCTCTATACCCGGGGGCAAGTGAGAAATCCATAGGGAGTGGGTGGCAGGTACGGTTCGCTGTAGTGATGGCCTTGTGCCCACCAGTGTGATCGGAAACCACCACTCAAGGTGATAACCTTCCTCTTTTGGCACAAAGACTGACTATGGCCTTAGTGCTAAGCATGGTCGGAAGGCTGGAGAGTGGGGACCCTATAATGGGGGCACCTTGGGGGCCTTAGCCTTGGTGAGAACAGTTAGAACCCACCTTCGCCAATGCATTTTTCTGCAGGAAAACCCTACCTCGTGATTAAAACAACTTCTCGCCTGTTCGTGGATGATCGAATTGTGTGTGCATATGTTTGTTGCATTTGTCTGTTGCATAGCATAAGCAAACAACAGAAAAACCTCAAAATTTTTTTGCAATAAAAACCCTTATCTCGGACAGTCTGCCTTTTAGCTAGCCTGGTTTCAGGTTCTTTGTAAGCTAAGTAGCCACGCAGTTCCGACAGAAGAGATAAGGGACGCTAAATGACCTTTTCGCATAAAGCCATATTTTTATCTCGGACAGTCTGCCTTTTAGCTAGCCTGGTTTCAGGTTCTTTGTAAGCTAAGTAGCCACGCAGTCCGACAGAAGAGATAAAAAGGCTATAAAATAATAAAATTAAATCCAAAATAAATAAAATAATAATAACAAAATCAAAACATTTATAAAAATAATTTTGACAAAGTCGTATCATCCACATTACATCATATCATGAGTAAATAAATACCAAGAGAGAAAATAAAAAGTGAGAGCACATTTAGCATCATATAAACAGAAACTCTCATACTTAAGCATGTTCATGCTAGATCTACACTCAACATGCATTAATAAAGTTCCTTCCGGGCATTCTAGAAAGTGGCTGGTCCTCCCCCCATCCGAACTCGCGCACAAAAGGCTAGAGCAATGGAAAACTTGGAAGATTAAAACCGAAAGCTCACTGTGGAGGTCAATACCCTCCGCGAGCAAGTGGCCAAATTGATGGAGGTTGTGCACCAGGGCCAAAAC
This sequence comes from Sphenostylis stenocarpa, assembly GCA_963425845.1. Classification (NCBI taxonomy): domain Eukaryota; kingdom Viridiplantae; phylum Streptophyta; class Magnoliopsida; order Fabales; family Fabaceae; genus Sphenostylis; species Sphenostylis stenocarpa. The sequence continues at coordinate 7,707,398 of OY731401.1, forward strand.
AAGGGCGAGGCCCAAACAGAACACGCCTCTCGCCACGAAGAGGAGGAAGAAGAAGAATACTTCTTCGATGGAAAGGATGCTAAGACTGCACGCATCCTTACCCCGGAGGTGTCCAAGCAACAAATCTCCGCCCTAGAGGAAAGACTGAAGGCGGTATAAGGACACAACTTCGACGTCTAGGAGGTGGCGGACATGTGCCTGGTGAAGAATATCCACTTCCCTCCCAAATTCAAAATCCTGGACTTCCCCAAGTATGCCAGGATGACCTGCCCAAAGAACCATCTTACGATGTATTGTCGTAAGATGGCCGCACACGCCGAGAATGAGAAACTCCTGATCCACTGCTTCCAGGAGAGTCTGGCAGACACAACTCTCAATTGGTATATGCGAGCTGGAAAGAGGGCGAGTCCAGAAGCTGGAAACAAGCGGGCGACGCTTTTCTCGTCGTTACCGATACAACATTGATCTAACCCCGACGGGTCGGATCTTAGGACTCGAGCAAAAGGAACGACGAACCTTTTAAAGCGTACGCCCGAGAGATGGAGGAAATGGCCGCCCAAATAGAACCTCCTTTGACGGATAAGGAGACAGGTGGCTATGTTCATAGATTCACTGACTGGAGCGTACTACGACAAGGCAATAGCCAGTACCTCCAACCTTTTTTCAGACATAGTCATTGTGGGTGAAAGAGTAGAGCAGGGACTGAGGAGCGGGAAGATAACACAGTCTTCCCAAGCTGGTGTCTCCTTCAGAAAACCTGCTAGCAAGAAGAAGGATGAGGCCGTGCACGCGATCAACTTTGCCACTCCTTCTTCTACCCCACAAACAGCTAGGCAGCCTCGTAAGAAAGAGAGGAAGTTCACTCTAATCTCCACTTCCTATGGAAAGCTGCTGCCACAGCTGTTGGAGGCCAAACTCTTAACCTGCGTTCCTCCCAAAAAGCAGATGGAGCCTCCCTACCCCGAGTGGTATAAACAGAACGAGAAATGTGATTACCACTCGGGCTTGCCCAGACACTCGACAAAAAACTACTTGACCCTTAAATATCGGGTCCAAGAGTTAATAGACGCCGGGTGGATAACTTTTGATACTTCTGCTCCTGATGTCGATGCCAAACCCTTATCAAAGCCAGAGTAGCAAAGAGGGAGGATTGGGAGGATCGACCCTTAGGGTGTTTTCTTTTTTAAAGCTTTCTCTTGTACTTCCTGCGATCCCCGCCCGTGACCGCAGGAACCCAGATTAAAAGGGCTTGTACATAAATTTTATTTTCTTTAATACATGAGGCATTCCGTCATATTCATTCTTTTCCCTCTTTCATTTATTATTCTTTCAAAAAATAATTGAATAATAAAATCTATGACTAAAACAGAACCTAAAACACATCATGTCTGTGATTGATGAATCTCTGTGGACCCCGGAAATCGAAAGTGAATGGGTCGAGTCCGATAGTGAGTAGGAGACCATTTCTCTGGACATGTAAAGAATGCTAGAAAAAGAAGCATGCATTATACAACCGCATGAAGAAGAGACGGAAACTGTTAATTTGGGAGAAGGGGACGATGAGAAAAAGATAAATATCGACACCCAATTGGAAGGTAGCATCAAAAAAGATTAATACGGCTTCTAAAGGAATATATAGATGTATTCGCTTGGTCCTATCATGACATGTCCGGGCTCGACACAAGTATAGTGGAACATAGATTTCCATTGAAGGAGGGGTTCCGACCTGTAAAGCAAAAACTTAGAAGAATCAAACCCGACTGGTCCCTAATGATCAAGGAGGAGGTACAAAGACAACTAGATGCCAATTTCCTAGTAGTTTCCAAATACCCAGAGTGGTTGGCCAACATAGTACCCGTCATCAAAAAGACCAGGAAGGTCAGGGTATGTGTGGATTATAGGGACCTCAATCGAGCAAGTCCAAAAGATGACTTTCCCTTACCACATATAGACACGCTGGTAGACCATACCGCTACCAATACACTTTACTCTTTCATGGATGGGTACACGGGATATAACCAGATTAAACTGGCTGTCGAGGACAGGGAAAAAACCTCCTTCATTACACCATGTGGCACCTTTTGCTACCGTGTAATGCCTTTTGGACTCAAGAATGCAGGGGCCACTTATCAAAGGGCTATGGTCACAATGTTTCATGACATGATCCACAAGGAAATAGAGGTATATGTGGATGACATGATTGCCAAGTCCAGAAATGAGATGGACCACATTCAATATCTCAAGAAGCTTTTTGACAAACTCCGAAAGTATCAACTCAAACTAAACCCAGCAAAATGTACTTTTGGAGTACGATCAGGAAAACTATTGGGGTTCATTGTCAGCAAAAGAGGAATTGAAGTGGATCCCGACAAAACCAAGACAATTTTGGAAATGCCCCAACCAAGTACGGAAAAGGAGGTCAAAGGTTTTTTAGGCCGGATCAACTACATTGCCCGTTTTATCGCACAGTTGACGGATAAGTGTATACCCATCTTTAAACTGTTGCGCAAAAATCAACCAACGGTGTGGAATGAAGAATGCCAACAAGCATTCGATAAAATCAAAACATGCTTAACCAATCCGCCAGTATTGGTACCACCCGTTGAAGGGAGACCTCTCATCCTATACTTGTCAATACTTGAAGAGTCCATGGGATGTGTGCTCGGTCAACAAGATGAAACCGGGAAGAAGGAGCGATCCATTTACTATCTTAGCAAGAAGCTCCTAGACTATGAAACCCGTTATACACCATTCGAAAAAACCTGTTGCGCATTGGTGTGGGTCACTCAGCGTCTTCATCAATATATGGCTCGGCATACGACGTGGTTGGTCTCCAAAATGGACCCAATCAAGTACCTCTTCGAGAAGCCCATTTTGACTGGAAGAATAGCTAGGTGGCAAGTCCTCCTCTCAATATTTGATATCATTCATGTCACCCAGAAAGCTATTAAAGGTAGCCCCCTAGCGGACTATCTCGCCCATGGATCCACCAATGAATACCAGTCTCTACAAGATGACTTTCCTGATGAGCATATCATGCATATTGAACACGAAGAGACCAAAGAAGAGGCATGGACTATGTTCTTCGATGGGGCCTCAAACATGCTTGGACACGGGATAGGAGCCATTTTGATATCCCCTGAAAAGAAACACATCCCTGTAACGGCCAGGCTTAATTTTGACTGCACCAATAACATGGCCGAATACGAAGCATGTGCACTAGGGATCCAATCAGCTTTAGATCATGGGGTTACTAAACTAAAAGTCTTCGGTGATTCATCCCTTGTCATCTACCAACTTAAGGGTGAATGGGAAGCCCGCAACTCTAAATTAATCTCATATCTAGAGTACATCCGAGATTTGGTCTCAAGTATGGAAAGCGTCACCTTCCAGTATATTCCTCGGGAAGACAATCAATTTGCTGATGCCCTCACCACTCTATCATCCATGTTTTCTTTGGGCCAAGAACATGAGATGCCAATCATCCAAATCAAGCTGCATGACAAACAAGCTTTTTGCATGGCAGTAAACGGCGAGTGTGACCAAAACCCTTGGTATCATGACATCAAACAATATCTCATAAAGGGCGAATACCCCGAAGGAATTAATGACAATGATAAACGAACCATTCGTAAAAGGTCGGTAGGGTTCACGTTGATTGAAGGAACCCTCTACAAAAAGAGTCTCGACTCCACTCTCTTAAGGTGTGTGGACCAAGAAGAAGCCCAAACCTTGATAAGAGAAATCCACAAAGGAGCTTTTGGGACCCACGCACCTGGGCATGTCATGACAAAGAAGATTTTAAGGCCAGGATACTTTTGGTCTACAATGGAAGCCGATTGTCACCAGTACGCTAAAAAGTGCCACAAATGCCAAATCTACGCCGATAATATCCACGTACCGCCCGCACCTCTCAATACTCTGGCTACACCATGACCATTCTCTATGTGGGGCATGGACGTCATCGGACCCATTGAGCCCAAAGCATCCAATGGCCATCACTTTATCTTGGTGGCCATTGACTTTTTCACCAAATGGGTCGAGGCAGCGTCGTATGCGCATGTGACTCGGAAAGTGGTGACCACCTTCATCAAGAAAAATATTATATGTCGGTACGACATCCCTCATAGGCTCATTACTGATAATGGGACCAATCTCAATAATAGAATGATGGAAGAACTATGCCAAGACTTCAAAATTCAACATCATAATTCTTCTCCGTACCGACCAAAGATGAACGGGGCAGTAGAGGCAGCCAATAAGAATATTAAGAAAATCATCCAGAAGATGGTAGTAACCTACAAAGATTGGCACAAAATGTTGCCCTTCGCCCTACACGGCTATCGAACGTCGGTACGAACCTCCACAGGGGCTACCCCATTTTCCCTCGTGTACGGAATGGAGGCCGTACTACCAGTAGAGGTTGAAATACCCTCCCTACGAGTTGTTATGGAAGCAAAATTGACAGAAGCCGAATGGGTCCAAAGTCGGTATGATCAGCTAAACTTAATCGAAGAAAAGCGGCTAGACGCCATATGTCGCGGGCAAGTTTACCAAAAGAAAATCAAGAAAGCCTACGACAAGAAGGTCAATCCCCGCACCTTCCAAGAAGGGGACCTAGTGATAAAGAAACTGCTTCCAGCCCAGAAAGACAAAATCATGAAATGGACAGCAAATTACGAAGGACCCTTTGTGGTCAAGCGAGCCTTCTCAGGAGGAGCCCTCATCCTCACTATCATGGACGGAGAAGAGCTTCGACATCCTATCAACTCAGATGCGGTAAAAAAAGACTACGCCTGAAGACATTGCTCATGACCCGTCAGGATGAAAACTCGCAAAGAGCGTCCTGGGCAAAAGATAGGGTCCGCACTTCTCGCTAGGATACGTCCTAGGCAAAAATTAGAGGTTCCAAAAAAAAAAAAAAAAGAGCAATGATTACCTTAGCCGAAAACCACAAAGGCGACTAAGGTAATACCTTCACAGAAGCAAGTAGACTTCGCATAATCTTCACTCCGAGCTTGAACATCTCAATTGAAGCGACCAGGAAAAGCAGAGAAACAGAAATCATGGACATGGTTGTTATACCCTATACAGTTCAACCAACCTTGGCCAGCCCTGCTTCTAAATTCCTTTGTAAATTCTCCTATAGAAATAAATCATTCGTTTACATCAATAAAAATTGCCTTCTTTTCTCTTTACCTGCTTGCAAGAATGCCTCTGTATTAACGAAACATAAGTATGCATAAAATAAGCGAATCAAGAAAGCATAAGAAAAACAAGACAAACAGCACCGACCAGGGCTTTCCCAAGCAAAAAGTACAGGATAGCCTGCTAGATCGAAAATCCGCAAAGGGCGGTCTAGGCAAAAGTTAAGGCCTTCATAAAAAGAAAAAAGAAACCACCGAAATATCCTAAGCAAGAATTAAGCCCGCTAGATCGAAAACCCGTAAAGGGCGATCTAGGCAAAAGATAGGGCTAAAACAAAAAGAAAAGTCGCGAGAGAACAAAAAAAGAAAAAGGAAGTACCGGTTACTTTCTAGATGCCCCCCAACTAAAACAAACTGCATCAAAAGCATCCACACACAAAATAGTTGCACGAAAAGGACTTTGTCGAAACAAACGAATATACTTCAGATAAATAAAAGACCAAAAAGACATTCATATAAAAGGGTCAGTTCCATACTTGCATAAATAAAAAGCACTCAGGGGTATCCCGGTAAGACCCCGTCAACTAGGTATCCCCGAAACAACCAATAAAAGTTTCGACGACCAAGCAGAGAGTCAAGCAATAAACAAAATCACCCGACCAACCACAAGAGTCGGGTGATCACCACCAAAAGATCAAGAACAAAGAATCCCCAGCAACCAACAAGGCTGGAAGAACACCAACAAAATCCCCGGCACAGACCGAACGACAAACTTCTCCAAAGAAGACCAACACAAAGAAAGTACATCTCAACGCTCGGTGCATGAGCCACCCGAGCAGTAAGCCGCCACCACCACCGGTCCTACGCAGTGGACCGTACCAGCCTGATAGGGGGTTCATACCTATCAACCCGCGCACGCAAGTGCGCCTGATCTGCGCCCCAGCCGGATCAGTAAGTCACAACTACCAGCCTGATGGGGGGTTCATACCCATCCAGTCCAACACACAGCGGACTGCTTCTACCAGCCTGATGGGGGGTTTATACCCATCAACCAAAGGATCGGCTACCGTCAGAAGGAGTATCCTGAGGTTCTACCATGTGTCAACCGAAGGGATCGACTACCGTCAGAAGGAGTATCCTGGAGGTGCACACCACAACTTTTCCCCAGAAGATCAATCGCCACAAGACGGAACATCCGAAGGGCGACCGGGCAAGAGGGTCAACTCCTTTACCTTCCAGTCGTTCTTCTTGGCACAACAGGCCAACAGCCGACTGGTCAGGTAAAGGGGGGGGGCAGCTGTAGACCCCTAATCTTGCCCGGCCTCAAAATAAAGACTAGAAGACCTCCTTTTCGAAGATGGGTGAAGCCTAAGAAGCCACTAGGAGAGACTATTAGGCCCCATACTAGGATAGGAGGGATTTTTGGCACCAAAAATAAGGATTTTCGCCTTTAAGGGTCGAGACCGCCGTCTCGGGTTCGAGACCGTCGTCTCGCCTTGCACAAGTGGCGAGACCACCGTCTCGATTGGTGAGACGGCCGTCTCGCCACCTGGTGAGACGAGACGACCCGTCTCGACCTGACAGGCGCGAATTCCTATAAATAGGGGCTCCATTCCCCTCATTCCACACAGTTTTTTCACTCTCTCTCTAGTCACATCCCCAAATTCTCTCTCTAGAATCCCTCCGAAGCATTTCCGGAGTTTCTGAGTGTTCCTAAGAGTGTTTTTTAGCGTTTCGAGAGGTTTCCGACGCTGTGTAGAGTGAATGGCTGCCACATAGCACCCTAATTTTTAAAGAATTAATAGAAAGCTTGCTCCGAAGGTTTCTACTTTCTCCCCTTACCTTTTACTGCTTTATTTAAATTATGCAATAGATACTAAGGCCATGTAGTCGTAATTTTAAATTCCACAAATAAAAGGGTAGAAACGTATTTTCCACGATTTAATTATTTTTAAATAGCTGGCCTATCATAGGGAACCCGAAAGGGGCGTCGTAAAGGAACTAACCCTTCCTTTACACGTAACTAACTCCCTTACCCAACTCTGGTTCTAACGACCAAAGTTGGTTTTTCGAAAACCAACGCCTTTTAACCCCTTTTCCGATGTTTCCGGTAAAATCATCAGTGGTGACTCCAGAGAACCCTTCAAAACTAGCTCTTAGATTAGCCCGGTTATCGAACAATCCAAGAGCGCCCTTTCGAAAACCTCGCACTTAGGTTCAGCCTGGTTATCAGACAACCCAAAGGCGTTGTAACCACACCAATAAAAACGCGAAAGTCGGAAAGTCGGAACCATCGCGTCGCTCCGACCGCCTTGTTTTGACGGCGGCGACACTTATCATTGTATTTGTTCTTTTCTGGGCACTCCATTCTTACATGACCCTGCTTACCACAACCATAGCATTTATAGTTAAAAGAATCAGATTTTTTTCTCATACCTTTTGTGTTTTTCTTTATCTTGAATCTTTTTCTTGAGAAATTTGTTGAACTTTCTGACAAGCAATCCAAGATTTTCACTTTCCTCCTCTGATTCTTGACTTCTTTCTTCAACCTTGAGTGCTATACTTCTACCTTTTTTCTCAGAGACTTCTTGCTCATTGAATCTGTTAATTTCCATTTCATGTTCTCTGAGTTTGCCAAACAAGGAAGCTGTTGTCATGATAGATAAGTCTTTTGATTCCGAGATTGTTGTGACCTTAGGCTGCCATGACACGTCAAGACATTTCGAACTTTAATATTTAATTCTTCTTTATCAAAAGTTTTACCTAAGCCCATTAGATGATTGATGATATGTGTGAAGCGCTTACGCACATCTGCAATACTTTCTCCGGTTTGCATTTTAAACAACTCATATTCTCTTATGAGAGTATGTTTTACGGCTCTTTTTACATCGGTTGTTCCCTCATGAGTAACCTCAAGAACTTCCCACATTTCCTTGGCGATTTGCATTGGGAGACCACTGAAAAACTCATCCATATTTAGTGCGAAGTAATTATGTTTTTAGCGAGTACAATCACTTTGAACTTTTTCTTTTCTTCATCATTTAAATTAGACCATTCTTTTTACGTAATTAATGGACCATTAGCAATTACATCCCAAACATTCCTATCAATGGATTCAATAAAGATCTTCATCCTAATCTTCCAAAATGGATAATCTGTACCACAAAACGGTGGAGGTCTATTAATAGAAGCTCCCTCGAGAAAAAGGTAATTTGTTTTCAGCCATTAAAGATTTGGACCGAAAGCCTTGAGTATTTTTCAAGACCACTTGCTCTTGATACCAATTGTTAGAAATGTAGGCTGAGATCAAGAGGGGGGTGAATTGATCTTTGAAAGATTTTCGCAATTTACTGATTATCTATTTCAAAGATTAAGAATTTTGACCAGTTCTTGAATCACACACAACAAGCAATCAAAATAAAGGTAGTGACGAGAATTAAAAGAGAGAAAGGTTTAGAAAGATACAACCAAGATTTATACTTGGTTCACCCAATCCCAGGGCTACGTCCAGTTTCCGGCCAAATTCAGCTGGGTTCCACTAGATTGAATGTTTTACTGATTACAACTTTAATCTCACACTCAATCTACCACAAGAACCAAAATTCCAGTTCTCGCACCTAAACCTTCACCAAGAACCAAATTCCAGTTCTTGACCAACCCTATGACCAAATTCCAGCTCACGAAACCAATGCCCACAATTCCAGACACCCACAATACAGTAAAGAAAGTAAATAAACAAATAGAAGAAACTAGAACGCTCAAACCAGATTTATGCAGCTCTGCAGTATGAGTTTCTTCTCCAAGAGAATGCAAATTTTGCCTCAAGAAAGAACTTTTATGAACTTCACAAAACTAGCGCGATTCTCTCTTGAAAGTAGCACTTATGATTGCTTGATTGATTGCTAAAAGATGTGTTTTAAAAAGTTTAAGCGACTTTGTTTATATAGAAGATTTTCAAAACTGCTTGGTTTATTTAATCTATTAAAATAATCTTTTAATCTGTTAAAAGTCTTGTTTTAATCTGTTAAAACTTCTTTTAATCTGTTAAAAAGTTCTTGATTATTTTCCAGATTTGTTTTAAGCTGATACGACACCGTTTATATCAATTAAAACTCTTTGTAAAAAATCTTCCAAACTTGTTTTAATCGATTGTTTCGTCTTTCAATCGATTAAAATATTGCAAAACATTCTTATAAACTTTTCTAAGTGATTTTAATCGATAACAATCTGTTTTAATCGATTAAAACACTTTGAAAAAAGTTCACTTAGTTATTTTAATCGATTAAAACACATTTTAATCGATTATAATTCTGCCAAAAGATTTCATAAAACTTTCTAAGTTATTTTAACTGATATCAAGCTTGTATTAATCGATTAAAACATTCTTGAAAAACCTATTAGTTGTTTTAATCGATTATTTCGCATTTGTATCAATTAAAATACTGACAAAAGAACTTTCAAAACACTTCAAGTTATTTCAATCAATTATTTTGAGTTTGTATCGATTAAAATTCTGCCAGAACACTTCGCAAAATATTCTAAGTCATTTTAATCGATTATATCAATTCTATATCAGTTAAAATACTGGCAGAAGGTTTTCAAAAATCCTTCTAATGAAAACAATCGATTATTTTGAAAACATATCAGTTAAAAACCTGTTACAAAAGTGTTAAGAACATTTTAGTTGATAAAGCTTATATGCTATTAGTTAAAATAGCTAATTAAAAAACCTTTTTTCGCCGCCTCCCCAAAAAGGGGGCGGTCGGAACGACGCGATGGTTTTTTCGACCCTCTTTGATTTTCGCATTTTTTATTGGTGGTTACGACGCCTTTAGGTTGTCTGATAACCGGGCTAACCTAGGGGCGAGATTTTCGAAAGTATCCCTGGGTTGTCCGATAACCGGGCTAACCCAGGGACTTATTTAATTTGGGTTCTATGGAGTCGCCACCGATATTTTTACCATAAACATCGGAAAAGGGGTTTTAAAAAGGCGTTGGTTTTCGAAAACCAACTTTGGTCATTAGAACCGAGTTGGGTAAGGGAGTTAGTTACGTGTAAAGGAAGTGTTAGTTCCTTTACGACGCCCCTTTCGGGTTCCCTATGATAGGCCGGCTACTTTGAATAAATAATTAAAGCTGGAAAAATGCGCTTTTACCCTTTTATTATGCGGAATTTAAGTTTATGACTACATGGCCCTAGCTTCTATTGCGTAATTTAAATGGCGGTAATAAAAATAGAGAGGGAGAATGTGCACCTCCAAAGCAAGCTTTATATTTCAAAAGAGAGGGTGCGTTTTGGCAACCCTTCACTCTACAACTCTCGAAACTCCGGAAATGCCTCGGAGGGATTCTTAAGAAGATTTAGAACGCTCGGTCTATACCTAGAGACACTCAGAAACTCCGGAAATGCCTCGGAGGGATTCTTAGAGAGAGAAAGTCTAGAGAGAAGGGAGAGCTTGTTGGATTCTGTGTGGAAATGAGGGGGGGAGGACCCCTATTTATAGTTTTTCGCGCCTGACAGGTCGAGACCGCCGTTCTCGTCTGACAAGGTCGAGACCGCCGTCTGGAAAATCCAGACCGCCGTCTTGACCATGCAGGGGGTCGAGACCGCCGTCTGGAAAACCCAGACCGCCGTCTCGACCTTTGCAGGAATTGAGACCGCCGTCTGGAAAATCCAGACCGCCGTCTCGACTTTGCAAGAGTCGAGACCGCCGTCTGGAAAATCGAGATGGCGGTCTCGTCCTGGCGTTGAGACGAGACGGCGGTCTGGTCCTTCCAGACGGCGGTCTCGTCCCTTCAGGGCGAGAAACTTTATTTTCGGGCCAAAAAACCTTCCTATCTTGGTACGGGAGCCTAATAGTCTCTCCTAATGACTTGTTAAGCTTCGACCATCTTCAAATAGGATGCTTTCTGACTTTATTCTGAGGCCGGGCAAGATTTGGGGTCTACAGCTGCCCCCCCTTTACCCGACCAGTCGACTGCTGGCCTTTTGTGCCGAGGTGATCGACTGGAGGGTAAAGGAGTTGACCCTCTTGCCCGGTTACCCTTCGGATACTCCGTCTTTGCGGCGGATGATCTTCTACGGAAATGTTGTGTTGTGCGCTTCTGGGATGCTCCTTCGACGCGGTAGCTGACCCCTTCGGCTGATGAGTACGAACCCCCATCTGGTTTGACAAGTACTAACCCCCGCCCGGTAAGCCCCCTTTTGTAAGGCCTGATGAGTTTACACCCCCATCTGGTGTTTGACCTCCGGATGCTCCATCTTGCGGTAGCTGATCCTTTGGTTGACGAGTACGAACCCTCGTCTGGTTTGGTGCCTCTGGATGCCCCTTCTTGCGGTAGCTGATCCTTTGGCGATGGTGGCAGCTTACTGATTCTGATCATGCGCCGTCTCCCTGAGGAGTGATCTCTGTGTTGGTAGATTGTTTTTGTACTTCTTGAATGTTCATCCGGGCTGCGCCGGGGACTTTTGTTGGTTGGTCGGGTTTTCTTTGTTTTGTTTGACTTTTGCTTGATAGTCGAAATTTTGTTTGGTTAAGGTAGTTGTTTTAATCCTGCCTTTTTCTCGCGGTTTTATCTCTTTTTTTCTCGCGATTTTGGATTCTGGCTTTTTATTGAGCATGTGCCTTTTTCTTTTTTAAGCTTCTTTTTTGTTATGCTGTCTTTTGCAAAAGGAAGGCGAAGGATGCGAGAAATAAAATTTTATTTATAGGAAATTTTATTACAGCGATTTTTCAACCAGTATAGTCCCTAAGAGTCATCATCATCAGAAGGGGTGCGGTGGGGAAAATGTTTATACATGTGGTAGCGGAAGTCGATTTGTTCCTGGATTTCATCGTTGTAATCCTCCTGGAACGTCGTCCACTCCTGCCGCATCCTCTGCTGCTCTTGGCGGATCTCATTTTGGCCCTCTTGAAAGGCCTGTTGGCGAACGTCTTGGTCCTGCCGCCACTGGGTCTGTTGCTCTTGCCATATCGCCATTTGGCCGAGCTGCTGGCTCAGGTCGTTCATGTGTTGGTGGAGGCCGGCAAAGTCCTCCGTGTATGGTGGTGGTCGTTGCTGCTAGCTGCTGCTGCCGCTCGCTTGGGAGCCGGGAGACGTGGGCGTATCTCGCATCGCCACTATTCCACGGAGGTCCGGCTCAAAGTCCGGGGTGGGATGCGGGGCGGCCCGGCTTCCCGGCGTATCGGCATCCCCATGCGACCGACATTGGCCCGTTGATGGGCTCGGGTCGCGGATTGCGGGCCGGCTCTTCCGGCCGGGGCACCCCATTCTCTCTGCTAGAGGGGTGATGAGGGGAGCCACAAGGATGGCCCCTGTGGATCTACTCCCAAAGTCCTTCGGGGCCCTCGGGAGGAAGTACCCGGGATTGCGGCGCCGTCTCGGGTGCATGCAATAGAGGACAAAGAGATCGGGGAGGGATATCTTCCCCTAACTCTCTTTCCTGGCATGGATGGTGCTGCCGGCGGCTTGTGGCGGATGCGGAGTGGTGGGGGAGTGCGGACCCCCTCATCAATGAAGGCAATGTGGTGGCCCCGGTGAGCTCATGCCACATCTCGGCGGCGGTGAGGTTGGTGGGCCTAGAGCAAATGGCCTCACGGTACTCCCGAGTTAACGCCGCCTCGGGCGGATGAATCCAATGGAAACATTGAATTCCTCCAAAGTGGTAGTGTGGTATTGCCCACCCATAAAGTAGTTGACCATTTTGGTGGGTTGCATGCACGAGGCCATAGAGGGGATCTCGATGAGGGAGGCCGAGGCCGGAAATTCGAGTACCGCTTGTGGGTACACATGAACAGGTGGAGGGCGTAGCGAGAAAACCCCACCGATGCTATCAATGTGTGCTCGGACGTCTTCCTCCCATCCGAACTCGGCCAAGATGCTGAAGTCCGAGTGTCGGCGGGAGTGCCACTGGTAATTTCGGAGGTTGTCCGGGCGGGCTGGTGTTGTGGTTGAAGTTGAGAAGGGTCCGGGGTGGCGGTGGTGCTTGAGCTGCTAGCCCGGCGGTGTTCCTTCGCTTCCTGGAGGCACTTCTTCCGAACATCTTCAGTGGGGAAGGCTTAGGAGAGTAGAATATGAGTGTTGGAGGCTTTGGGGGCTTGGAGAGTTGTGAGGAAACCCCCCAAGCGCGCCCCCTTTATATAGGATTTTTTCCAGGTCGAGACCGCCGTCTGGGAAGTCGAGACGGCGGTCTCGTTTTGCCAACAGATCGAGACGGCGGTCTCGATAACCCAGACGGCGGTCTCGACTTTGCCTAAGTCGAGACGACGGTCTGGTTTCTCGAGACGGCGGTCTCGATTTGCAAGGGAACCGAGACGGCGGTCCGGAATATCCGAGACGGCGGTCTCGAATTTTCGAGGTTTTTTTTTTTTTTTTTTTGCATAAGAAAGAGGACCTGGTTCAAAAACATTTTATGCATGCAAATGTTTTCATGTTTGATGTCCTATAATGCCTACTTTGGTTAATATTTCATAAGGATTTAACCAACGTGTCTTGTAGCGCAGAGTGCCTCTCGATTTGTGCTTTTGTACATGCTTGTACCATCTAGGACTTCTTGTGGCCAGAAGAGTAGTTTCTTTCTTTCTCTTTTCTTTTTCTTTTTGTAGAGCACTCTTTGTCATGCAGTGTCCCTTTTTCCTTGCTTTAGGGATTTCAATCCTCTTGTTGACTATACGCCTCCATATTCCCAAATTAATTATTAGAATATTGTCGTGAGGGTCAAGAGAAAAGAAGCAAAGGGGGTAAAAATCAATGGTTTGTGTTTTAGAGGGTTGATTTTTATTGATAAAAGAATTTGTAAGAATGGCTAGCTAAGGTTAAGCCTGGGTGTTTAAGCTTTGTCTAAGCAAACATTTTCCTCTTTCTTCTTTTTGTATTTACGCTCTCTGGTTTTATTTCCATTACTTTTTAAATAGCTAGCTGATTTCCCTAGATCGCCCTTTGGGTTTTCGAACTAGGATACTGTGTGTTGGCCCTATCTTTTGTCCAGGTTCTCTCTCTTGTAAAATTTTGGAGGAATCCTAGCGAACCTTTATTTGTAACCCTAACTTTTGCCTAGGTTACCCTTTATTGTTGTTCGGGTATCCTACCGGGTTGACCCTATCTTTTGCGTAGCCCCCTTAGTGGGTTTCCTACCGGGTAATTTTGCCCTTTTCTTTGGCCTTTGGCTTCTCTGGGCTTTTTCTCTTTTTTTTGTTGTTTTTTTTTTTTTGTGGATTTATTTTTTTGTTCACAGTATTGGCGAAGCGTGACTTTTTTTTTTTATGGCTTAAGTGAAGTCTTATTTTTATGTGCTTCTAATAAGCTAACTTAATGATGATAGCAATGATGAAGGTTTGATTATTTGGAAGCGCTTCTTATTCTTCTTTCCTTTTTATGTTTACTTAGACAGGGTTATTTATGGGGTCCAGTCAGAAGTAGAAAGAAGAGAAGCAGATAGAAAGAATCATTCTTTATTAATTAATAAGGGAATATGTGCCACTGAAATGCCGGGGTCGGGCTCGCCCGGGGATAATCTCTAACAATCATGGGGTTTACATCCCTTAAACAAAGAAAAAGATTTCCTAATGACTAGAGTGGCTCTTGACGCTTGCACCCCTCCACTTCGGAAAATGCGCGAGTGTGCGGAGGGGGACTTCCCTTTTGCTTTTCCGCTCGGCCCTTGAAAGGGTTGTATCCTAGGCCATACTTGTGGGGATTGTCTTTGAATTCAGGGGTTCCCTCATTCCTTGGGAATCGCCCCTAGTCCTTGGCCGGGATGGTAGCCATGCTTCAACATCATACGGGCTACCTTTGTATTTACGGGAAGTCGGTCTAGGCTGGCAATTTCGAGCGCTTGAAAAGATGTTTCAAGAGCCTCTTCAGTCGCATCCACATAAGGTTGGGTGGACGGTCCAACGATCGGGATATCGTCTTACGCTGGGCCGTGACTAGTTTATCATCCACTACGAATTTGACTTTACGGTGGAGCGTTGAAGGTACTACCTTAGCGTCATGAATCCAAGGCTGCTGAGGAGACAGTTGTATCTTGGAGTAATATCCATGACATGGAAATCGACGTTGAAGATGGTGGGTCCCACTTGGATTGGCAAATTGATCTCTCCCACTACTTCTCGTTTTGACCCGTCGAAGGCTTGAACGATGGTGCTGCTTGGGCGCAGACGGGTTCCTTGGATAGTCAACTTATCCAGTGTGCACTTGGGCATCACGTTCAGGGATGACCCGTTATCCACAAGAACTTTAGCGATGAGGTATTCCTTGCATTTAACTGAGATATGCAAGGGCTTATTGTGGTTTGACCCCTCTAGGGGGAGTTCTTCCTCTGTGAAGGTGAGGTGATCGTTTGCCGTGATGTGACCGACGATCCTCTCAACCTTTTCTTGGGATATTGTATGAGGTACATGCGCCTCGCTCAAGACCTTCAGCAGGGCGTTCCAGTGCGGTTCCGAGCTCATTATCAAAGATAGCAATGTGATCTTTGCAGGTGTGCGATTGAGCTGGTCTATAATGGAATACTCACTTTGCCTTATAAACTGGAGTAATTCCTCTGTCTCCTCCTTGGATTCCTTATTTTCTTTTTCTTCTTCGGTCTTTTTATTTTTTCCTTTATTTTGAAGGACATTTTCCTGTGTGTCCTTGGGGGAGTAGATTCTTCCACTTCTAGTTGCGCCCCCAATGCCGGCTATGTTTGTTATTTCTTCTTTTATTGCTGAAGATTCCCCATATCTCCACGGTACAGCTTTATCTGACTCGTAGGGGAAAGGACGTGGCATAAATAGTCGCACTGGCGTCCTTGCCCCTTCTTCTTTATTCTTGAGGACCAACGGCCGAGGTTTATTTCCCTCTTGCGGTGATTCGACCAGTTGGGGTGAGCTTTATTAGGAGTGGCTTTCTCTCCATTCTTCGAGTTGGAAGACGTGTTAGTTAATCCTTCCTTTTTATTATCTTATTTATTAAGCGTGAAGGAGGGAAATTAAATATGCAAATGCATGTTCATGTATGCAAGTAGACAATTGTTGAATAAAGAAAAAGATTTCATTAATTCATTGGAAGGTGTACATTCTCCTATTCCATACTACGAAGCGTCTTTTGGCAAAAACGGAAAAGCCTAAAGAAACCCACAGGCAGGTCTTGTTTTCTTTGTAATTCTCTCTCGGCTTCCCGGACATGGTGAGCGAGCGCTTCGCTTTGCTTGTGGATCGCTTGGCTCATTTCTTCGCTGTATTGTTGAGCCTCTTTGATCTTTGCCTCTTGATGTATGACCAAGGCTTGTAGCTCCTCAAACTTTGCAACAGCTTGGTCCTTCTCTTGAAGTACTTGGTCATACTGAGCTAGCCCGCTTTTCTCCTTAAGGCGTAGCTCATAGAGACCTCTGCTCAGTTTTCTATTGTTCTCTCGCTCTTGGCGGAGGTCTATCTGAGCCTGGAGGAGCCCTTCTGACAACTCCTTGATCGTTTGAGCCTGCTGAGCTGATTCCGCCTCAAGGTGTGCTTGATCCGCGGTTATTTCTTGCGGTTGGCTATCCGAGCTGGTTACGCGGTTTTGGATGCTCGGATAGCTTGTTCGTTAGCGTCAGCACATTGGTCCTTGAGGCGTTCTATTTCATGATCCTTTTTCTTGCCTTGCCTTTGTAGACCGTCAATTGTGAGGATAGAGGCTTGTTCCTTTTCCTCAAGGGCTCGTATCTGGGCTCCCATTATTTCTACCCTCTGGGTCAAGGCATTGACTTGTGCCTGCAGTTCTTCGTTGTTGGCGATTGGCGCGGGTGTGGTGGATAGTCGAGCCATCTCTCTTCTTCTTCTCCATGCCTCATAGTCACTGGTGACGAGTCACCGAGCTTTTCCTAGCTCTCTGTCTCCCATGTAGGCTGGCTTCTCCCATGCTTTCCTCACGGTCGGTGAGTTGGCGATTGTGCACGGGTCTCCAAAGAAGCACAGCCCTCAGAGTTCCCCTCGGGAGATAGTAGTTTGAGTCCTCATGAGTTGCCTCATAGCTACTCTAGGTGAGTAGGCTATGCAACCCCTGAGTCCTATCAAGGGTACATTCGGGTAGTTCCCACATCGACGAGAGCTGGGCCGGGTCGGAACCAAGGGCGAGACCCAAGATATCTTGTTGGCGTCCTTTTGTTCTAACTCATCCCTCCATTCTATAGTCGGGCATCGTTGGAGGGGATTTTGGAGAAGCTTCTCAAGGGGTCGGGGAATATCCCCATGTGGCTGGAGGCGTAAAGGTGCGTGATGCTCCACACATAAAGTAACGAAGAGCGACGGCGAGTGTTCTCCCTTGCTTCGATGGCAGAAATCCACCGATAGCAAGGTGTCGGCAAGAAGAGCGAGCGGGGGACTCTTTGAGTTCACGTCCCAAGCGAAGAAAGCGTCCATGACGGCTTGATCGATCGTGTCGAGATGGAAGGGGAACGGGATCGTTCCGAAGATTAATAATGCCGGGGTCTTGTTGAAGGCAACCCACTCGCCCTTTCGGCCGGGTAGGACGGGTGGTCTTCTAACATTGATACTCTCCATCCTCGGGTGTTCCCTCTTCCTATCGGGGTACTTTGTCGGTACGGTAGATGGATAAGGGTAGCGGCTGGTGCTGCAGGAGTATACGCCTCATGGCGGATATGGACCCCGGCGACTTGGGCCATTTCAACATTATTTCATACTCCTCTAAAGTGGGCACCATGTTGAGCTGCGGAAATTCAAAGCACCGCAGACTGGAGTTCCAAAAGTGAATCGAGTACCACGAGGAAGACTTGATCGACAACGATCTTTAGGAGGTCCGAATTCGTCCATAGGACTTTTCAAAATCGGCGCGGACCTCCGGTGGCATTGTTGCACTAAGTCGTTCTAGCTTCTCGGTATGGCTTCGGAGAATATCCACCTTCCCCACTTGTCTACTTGTTCCCTCCATTTTCTAAAACCAAAATGTATGATTTGATGAAGATGATGTTTATTGAATGTGAGTGTTTATTTTACTATTTATCATGTTTTTCTACATGATGTATGGTATTTGCGTATTTTTTGAAAGAATAAACTATCTATATGAATGTTTTATGAATGCAATATTTTGGACCAGGTCTTATTTGTGAATTTTGGAAAAAATGGATTATTTTATTATTTGTTTATTTTATAGCCTTTTATCTCTTCTGTCAGAACTGGGAGGCTACTTAGCTTGCAAAGAACCTGAAACCAGGCTAGCTAAAAGGCGGACTGTCAGAGATAAAATATGGCTTTATGCGAAAGAATATTTATCGTCCCTTATCTCTTACTGTCGGAACTGCGTGGCTACTTAGCTTACAAAGAACACGAAACTAGGCTAGCTAAAAGGCAGGCTGTCCGAGATAAGGGTGTTTATTTGTAAAATATTTTGTGATTTTGTTCTGTTGTTTGTTTATGCTATGCAACATACAAATGCAACAATCATATGCACACACAATTCGATCATCCCCGAACCGGCGAGACTTCGTTTTTATCACGAGGTAGGGTTTTCCTGCAGAAAGGTGCATTGGTTAGGGTAGGTTCTAACTGTTCTCACCAGGCTAAGGCCCCCAAGGTGCCCCCATTATAGGGTCCCCACTCTCCAGTCGTCCAACCATGCTCGGCACTAAGGCCGAGTCGGTCTTGTTGCCAAAAGAGGAAGGTTATCACCTTGAGTGGTGGTTTCCGATCACTGCTGGTGGGCACAAGGCCCTAACTGCAGCGAACCGTACCTGCCACCCACTCCCTATGGTTTTCTCACTTGCCCCCGGGTATAGAGGGAACTGTAGTGTGCAAGGGTTTTGTGTGCAATTTATATTTCAATCAATTGCGGAAGTAGAAACAAACAATAATTATTTGAAAGCCAAACAATAAAGCATGTTATAATACAAGGTAGGGTAAAAGCGCTATTTTCTTGGTTTAATTATTTTTATGCCAGCCCATCACTAAATGGGATCAACTCTCTAGGCTTCCCCAGTGAAGTCGCCATCTGTCGCCGCCTCCCCAAAAAGGGGGCGGTCGGAGCGACGCGATGGTTTTTTCGACCCTCTTTGATTTTCGCATTTTTTATTGGTGGTTACAACGCCTTTAGGTTGTCCGATAACCGGGCTAACCTAGGGGCGAGGTTTTCGAAAGTATCCCTGGGTTGTCCGATAATTGGGCTAACCCAAGGACTTATTTAATTTGGGTTCTATGGAGTCGCCACCGATATTTTTACCATAAACATCGGAAAAGGGGTTTTAAAAAGACGTTGGTTTTCGAAAACCAACTTTGGTCATTAGAACCAGAGTTGGGTAAGGGAGTTAGTTACGTGTAAAGGAAGTGTTAGTTCCTTTACGACGCCCCTTTCGGGTTCCCTATGATAGGCCGGCCACTTTGAATAAATAATTAAACTGGAAAAATGCGCTTTTACCCTTTTATTATGCGGAATTTAAGTTTATGACTACATGGTCCTAGCTTCTATTGCGTAATTTAAATGGCAGTAATAAAAATAGAGAGGGAGAATGTGCACCTCCAAAGCAAGCTTTATATTTCAAAAGAGAGGGTGCGTTTTGGCAACCCTTCACTCTACAACTCTCAGAAACTCCGGAAATGCCTCGGAGGGATTCTTAAGAAGATTTAGAACGCTCAGTCTATACCTAGAGACAATCAGAAACTCCGGAAATGCCTCGGAGGGATTCTTAGAGAGAGAAAGTCTAGAGAGAAGGGAGAGCTTGTTGGATTCTGTGTGGAAATGAGGGGGGGAGGACCCCTATTTATAGTTTTTCGCGCCTGACAGGTCGAGACCGTCGTTCTCATCTGACAAGGTCGAGACCGCTGTCTGGAAAATCCAGACCGCCGTCTTGACCATGCAGGGGGTCGAGACCGCCGTCTGGAAAACCCAGACCACCGTCTCGAACTTTGCAGGAATCGAGACCGCCGTCTGGAAAATCCAGACCGCCGTCTCGACTTTGCAAGAGTCGAGACCGCCGTCTGGAAAATCGATACGGCGGTCTCGTCCTGGCGTTGAGACGAGACGGCAGTCTGGTCCTTCCAGACGGCAGTCTGGTCCTTCCAGACGGCGGTCTCGTCCCTTCAGGGCGAGAAACTTTATTTTCGGGCCAAAAAACCTTCCTATCTTGGTACGAGAGCCTAATAGTCTCTCCTAATGACTTGTTAAGCTTCGGCCGTCTTCAAATAGGATGCTTTCTGACTTTATTCTGAGGCCGGGCAAGATTTGGGTCTACACCTTTTATCAAAATACTTTGTTTTTAACTGTTTAAACATATTTTAGAGGCATTTGAAAAATCTTTTAAATGAAGAAACCTCATGAAACAGAGAGATAAAAATGATTATACCTAAGCAGAGATACAGACTCACTAATCCCACTACCCTTTTATCTAAGTGACCTTTGACTGCCACAAAGTAGCCTTTGACTTCATTTTTGACTTCATCAAATCAACAAGATCTTTGTCAAAGTAATTCAATAAGATCTTCATCACTTTCAGCCATTTATCCAAATGCAAGGTACTTACTACCCTGATCTAGTTAGGGTATTCTATTCTCGTTTTAAATTTAGAGATCATGTAGCTACTTCTCGTGTCAAGGGTGTGACTATCATCCTTGATGACAATATATGGGAAAATATTTCCCATTTTAATGTAAGAGAAGATACTATCAATATTTTTGCAGAGTTAGAAGACTTTGACAGAATTATGGCCTACCGATCATTTCTCCGAAACCCCTCCATGGAGATTGGGTGTCTTCTCTTGGCCGACCCATTAAAGAAGGAGGAACGATTGCTACTGCATCTTATTGTCTGGATTTTATATCCCCGGGTAACGAACCATGCCCAATGCTCATCCATTGATCTTCGCCTTATTCATGTCATCATGAATAATGAGCCAATTGATTGGGGTAGTCTAGTCACCGTGACAATGCTTAAAGCTAAGCGTCATCCTACTTTCAAAAGTCTATATGTTCTTCTTATTTCTCGTATTTTAGAATACAAAGGAGTGAATGTTGAAGGAGAACAAACGGTAAGAACGATAAATTCAAATAGAATGCTTGACAACACGCTAACACAGTTACAAATGGTGCGTGTCAATGGAATCTATGTGCATAAAGATGACGTTCCCAACGTGGCTGAAAATGCTAAATATTCTAATGAAGAGATGCTTGCAGCTGCTGAATTTCCTACTGAAAATATACATACTGCTGGGACATCTTTTGCCCCTCCTACATCCCGCCAATCAATGGAAGAAATGCTCTTTGATATGAATCAAAGAATGCAAGAATTCTTCATTATCTCTCAATAACGGCATGAGGAAATCATTCGTCGTATCTCTGATGTAGATGATAGGGTTTGTAACCTAGAGGATAGATTTGATGCCACATTTAACAGTGATGGGAGTGAAGAGTTTTAATCTCTTCCTCATATCTTCTTGATTGTAATTACTTTAATTTATGGAATAAAATTGATATTTTTGCTTTGTTTGAGGGGGAGTTATCTTATAAATTATGCACTTATTGAGGGGGAGCTTTCATTTTTTTTATCCTAATCAAAATAGGGGGAGAAATTATTTAAAGCCTCTTATGTTTATTAAATTTAAATATTATTTGGTATGTTTAATGTTTTTATTAGATGTGATAGATAAAATAGGTTATTACAAAGGGCTTTAAAGGAAATTTTGATCATCATCAAAAAGGGGGAGATTGTTGAAACATACAAGGATATGAATGTTGAACATATATGGATATGAAGCTTGTTGATTTTGATGATGATTCAAGAAGGACTTAAAGATTTGAAGACTTGTAATGTTATGTAATAACATTATTTTTATGATTTTGAGTCTGTAATATTAGAGTCTAAGATAGCTAGCACATAGTCCACTCTTTAAAGGTTCTAAAAACTCATTTTTATAAAAAATATACTGGATTAATCGAATAAATGGGAGGATAATCGATTATTACAGAGAGAAAACCATTTTCAGCATCTGCTCTCTGGAATAATCGATTAAACCCTCTATTAATCGATTAACTGGGCTATTAATCGATTAAATGCCTAGTTAATCGATTAAACTGAGTTGTTTTGGGTTCCCTGCGAATTTGGCTCTGGAATAATCAATTAACACTCAAGATAATCGATTATTTCAGTCAGATATGTGTTTTGAATTTCAAAATTGGACCAAGTTTCGAAAATCCTATTCCCAATTCATCTATTTTCGAAAATCCCCAATTCCCAAACCCTAATCTTTCTACTTAAGGTTCTCTAAGGCTCTCTGCAAAATGGAACAACCTTTTTCAAACAAAAGTTGAGAGTTGTGACTGCCAAAGAACTGATTGTTGGAGAAAAAAGGGGCTTTTGAAACCTAGTGTGGGCTAAAAGCGATAAGAATAGCTGAGTGGGTTTTCTTAGTGGATTGTGTGTTGTGTCGTCTCTAGGGAAAGCTGTTCTTCATCCTTTGTGGGATTCAAAGAAGGTGTTCATCTCTTGTGTGACTCAAGAGAGGTGTATTCTTTACCTTATCTTTTCATTTGTAATCTGTTTGTATAACTGTGATTATAGTGCCAGCGTTAATCCTCTATTTGAGTGATTAGCAATTGGATGTAGGATCTTTTGATCCGAACCAGTATAAATCGACTGTGTAATACTCTATCCCTTCTCTATTTACTTTACACAACATTTTAATCGGTGAAATTTGGGAAAAATTTAAAACCCTAATTTTTGTTTAAGAAACCAATTCACCCCCCTCTCTTGGTTTTTGTCCATTAACGCAAACATTCCGCTGCACGATTCTAACATCTTCATGCATTTCATTAAATGTTTCTTGCATTGAGTTATAATTCACAAAATTAGAAGAAGAGTTAGAACTTACACTATTAGTTTGATAATTCTGGTTAGCCATTAGACACAAGTTAGCTTCTTCATCATCATCATAATTTTCTGTTGATGAGGTATCATTGTCATCCCATGCTATATATGCTCTTCTTTTGTTCTTTTCTTCTTTCTTGTCATTGTGTTTGTTCTTTTCTGGACACTCCATCCTTACATGACCCTGTTTACCACAACCATAGCACTTATAGTTATAAGAATCAGATTTCTTTTCATACCTTTTGTGTTTTTCTTTATCTTGGATCTTTCTCTTGAGAAACTTGTTGAACTTTTTGACCAGCAGTCCAAGATTCTCACTTTCTTCTTCTGATTCTTGATCTTTCTCTTCAGCTTTGAGTGTTATGCTTCTACCTTTCTTTTCAGAGATTTCTTGCTCATTGAATATGTTAATTTCTATCTCATGCTCTCTGAGTTTGCCAAATAAGGAGGTTGTTGTCATGATGGACAAGTCTTTTGACTCTGATATTGCTGTAACCTTAGGCTGCCATGACCTGTCAAGACATTTCAAAACTTTTATATTCAATTCCTCTTTGTCAAAGGTCTTACCTAATCTCATTAGATGATTGATGAGGAGAGTGAATCATTTCTGTACATCTGCGATGCTTTCTCCAGTTTACATCTTAAACAACTCATATTCTCTTATAAGAGTATGCTTCCTAGCTCTTTTCACATCAGTAGTTCCCTCATGAGTAACCTTAAGAACTTCCCACATTTCCTTGGTAGATTTGCATTAAGAAACCCTGAAAAATTGATCCATATTTAGTGCATAAGTAATTATGTTTTTAGCAGTACAATCACTTTGAACTTTTCTTTTCTCTTCATCATTTAAGCTAGGCCATTCTTTTTCTGTAATTAATGGACCATTAACAATTACATCCCAAACATTTCTATCAATAGATTCAATAAAGATCTTCATCCTTATCTTCCCAAATGGATAATCTATATCACAAAACAGTGGAGGTCTATTAATAGAAGCACCCTTAGAAAAAGGTAATTTGTTTTCAGCCATGAAAGATTTGGACCGAAAGCCTTGAGTATTTTTCAAGACCCTGCTCTTGATACCAATTGTTAGAAAAAGAGGTTGAGATCAAGAGGGGCGGTGAATTGATCTTTGAAAGATTTTCGCAATTTACAGATTATCTATTTCAAAGATTAAGAGTTTTGACCAATTCTTGAACCAAGAAAATCAAGTTATTCAAAGTAAGACAACAACAGAATTAAAGGGAGTAAGGTTTAGAAAAATACAACCAAGATTTATACTGGTTCACCCAATCCCAGGGCTACGTCCAGTTCTTAGCCAAATTCTAGCTGAGTTCCACTAAATTGAATGTTTTACAAATTACAAATTCCAATCACACACCCAATCTACCACAAGATCCAAATTCCAGATCTTGCACCTAAACCTTCATCAAGAACCAAATTCCAATTCTTGAACCAACGTGCATCCAAATTCCAGCTACAAAACTAGTGCCCAACAATTCCAGACACTCACCACCCAAGAACCAAGTTCCAGTTCTTGTACCAACCGGCAGCCAAATTCCAGCTACAGAAGCAGTGCCCAAAAATTCCAGACACTCATAACCCAAGAACCAAGTTCCAGTTCTTGTACCAACCTGCGGCCAAATTCCAGCTACAAAACCAGTGCCCAACAATTTCAGACACTCACAATACAGTAAAGTACTTGAAAGATCAAAGAGAAGAAACTAGAACAATCAAACCCGGATTATGCAGCTTCTACAAAATGAGTTTCTTCAGCAAAAAAAATGCAAAAATTGCCTCAAGAAAGAACTTTCAAAAACACCACAAAACTTGCGCGATTCTTTCTTGAAAATAGTTCTTATGATTGCTTGATTGTTTGTTCAAAAGTATATTTTAAAATGTTGAATCAAGTCTGTTTATATAGAAAAGTTTTTCAACTTCTGGTTTAATTAATCTGTTAAACTGTTCTTTTAATCTGTTAAAAGTCTTTGATTAATCGGTTAAAACTTCTTTTAATATGTTAAAATGTTCTTGATCATTTTCCAGATTTATTTTAACTGATGCGACATCGTTTTAATCAATTAACAAAAAGTCTCTTAAGTTGTTTTAATCGATTAAAATTCTGCCAAAAACTTTCACAAAACTTTCTAAGTGATTTTAACTAATAATAGCAAGTTTTAATCGTTTAAAACAGTTAGCAAAAAGTTCATTAAGTTGTTTTAATCGATTATTTCGTATTTTAATCAATTAAAATAATTCTGATCAATCATTTTTGAGATTACATCGATTAAAACTTGTTTTGATCGGTCATATATGAGATTACATCGATCAAAAAGCTTTTTGTTGAATTATTGGCAAGTGTACCAAAATTATCAATCACAGTATAGTATTTCGATTAAATAAAAGTCGATCCCACGAGGAACGGTTTCAATGGAAATTCCCAATTATATGCTTACTAAGTGGATTAAACAAATTTAGTTTTGCATAAAGAGTTGAATTGAAATTAAATGACAAAGAACTGTAAATTGTTGAGAAAATATCAATTAAAGGCACTTAGGATTGACTTCCTTCCTTTTCCCTCTTTTGCAATGACTATGTCACTTAAGAACATCAATTAGCCTAACAATGTTGATGCCACCTACTCAAATCATCCATATTGATTCCTCACACATGAAATTCATAAAAAAACCTAATAAATGTTGATTCCTCACACAATTAAGATATTTTCCAGCATTAGGTTAAGGGTGTTAAGCAATTGATACATTCATTCCATTCCTGACAATTAACGTAACAAATATTCTTAGCATGATCTAGGGTTCAAGATATATTTTCCAATCATATCCCAAACATCAAGAATAAATAATTCCAAAGCACAAAGGATAAGAATAACAACATCAAAACATAGATTAATATCTCAAAATATCACAATGATACAAAAGAGTTCAAAGGAAGTGCACCAAATCCCAAGAGAATGAAGTTAGTCACTCATGTTGGTCATTATAATGCTCCAAATGAGGAAGAAGTGAAGAATTGATGAAGATTGGACGAAACCCTAGCAGTAGTAGCGCCTCTTCTCCCCAAAACCGCTTGCTTTTCTCAAAACACTCCTTATATTTTTATAGGAAAAATTGGGTCTCGCGTCTTTCGCTAAAGCGAAAGTCTCCTATTTTCGCTCAAGCGACAAAACGCTCGCTTGAGCGAGTGAACTCCAGAGAAGAATAACTAACATTTGCTCAAGCAAATTTTCTTGCACTTGAGCGACTGACTTCTAGAGAAGAATAACTGATATTCACTCAAGCGAGAGTCCATCTCGCTCGAGCGACTTCCATGCTAAAAATCTTCTAGTTTTACTCCAATTATGCTAACAATTATGCTCTTTACTCTTGTATCAAGGTATTCTCGAATTCATCCTATATTGGGAGAAAAATATATTAGAATTAACATAAGTTTAGTGGTTTCATAATAATTCAAGGCATAATTATATCAACTTTCTACCACTTAACTCCCCCAACCTAGATTCTTGCTTGTCCCAAGCAAAGTAATTTTTCCAAAACAAAATCATCACCTATTATCATTTTCTCTCTAGAACCACAACATAAAAATTTTCAGATGTGATGCTCACAACTCCAAATGAAAATAGAATACATAAGCATTCAAGTTACAGAAATTAATAAAGGAAAATAAATCATCAACTATCCTCAGATAAGCATGATCTCTCACATCTCACAGGTACGTGTCTATCTTATTCAATCACTTCATTTAGACAATCCAATATTGATACTCATCTTCAAGCAATCAACATTTGTCAAGACCTAAATCAAAAGGTCTTTTAAGGCTTGTAATGGGGCTGGGCTGAGAAAGAATCGTTGGTTTTTCTGGGGTATACAAAAGTATTTGAGAAATTCACTTCTCGCTTGGGTTTTTGGCTAGCTTCTCCGATTCAGTTAATTCCTACTTCTCCCCATCAATTCCTTTTTCACTATCATACTCAATATCCCAAATCACTTGTTATTGGAAACAATCAAAATGGTTTTCTTCAAGTTCCAGATTTGAATTGGGCAATAAACAATAATTTCATAATTGACTCTAATCCAAATTGTATAGGACAACAATTTAATCACATCAATTTAAACATTTACCACATTAAGTCAATTCAGAATATTCAAAACAAAACAACTTAAAACAAATTAAAAAAACATAAAACAAATTAAAACAAAAAACTTAAAACATCAAATTAACCCAAATCACTTAAACACACCAAAATAACAAAAATAAAATTTTCTCCCTCTTAATCTTCTTCTTCACTTGCTTTTTCTTCATCTTCTTCTTCACTTGCTTCTTCTTCATCTTCTTCTTGTGATTCCTCCTCTTCTTCTTGTGCTCCCTGTGCACCAGCTGCACCTTCACCCCCTCCTAGAAAATAGGGATTGTCCCCAGGCCATTGAAGTAAGGCATCAAATTCCTGTGGTGACGTCCACTGCATACCTGGAACAATTTGCAAAGACAAGTTATAAAAATTTTCGTTAATGCTGCATTGATCCCTATGGGTTGCTGATTGTTGTAATGTTAAATGCTCCATGTATTGCATCATTCTTTGAAAGTCTGGCTACTGAGGTGGTGGAGGTGGTTGTCGGGCTCTTCTTGGCTGGTATGGTTCCTGTGCCAGTGGCTGTGGCTCCCCTTCTGCAGGGTTCACACAGTTCCGCTCAATAAATCTTCTATTAATGGGCGGTCGAATGTTCACTGATGGGTTTACTTCCACACCATGGGCTGCACAAAGAGTTGTTATGAGAGCAAGAAATCCAAGAGCCTTAGCTTGCTTCGCTCGTTGCCCGCTTTCCAATACAAACTGATAGATCTCCTCCAAGATAATTGCGGCGACGTTAATCATAGTTTCATCCAGAATGGTCTTGATAATATGACACCTGGGCATATTCAGATCTGAACTATGCTTGATGGGTACTATGTTGGTCAGCAGGAATGAAGTCCAGATCTGAGTTAAGGTGGTCATGTTGGCCCTTAATATTCTTAAGGCCTTCCCAGCATGGTTTGCCTCAAAGGTCCTCCCAGGTAAGCATAGGGCTCTTGCTATGTGATCATCCCTAAAGTGCATTTCAGTTAGATGTATGCTATTCCAGATGACTTGGAAATCACATATATGGTCTTCCTCCAGAAAGAGCGGATTTCCCAACAAATCATTAATTACATTTCTATCATATGGAACCCACCAGCCTCTCACTTTGGAACGTGCTCAGAATGGCTCTCCTTCAACTAGGCAGGCGTTGGCGTAAAACTCCTTTAAGATCTCAGGATCATACTTTGGCATTAGGAGCACCAATTGCCTCCAGTTCCTGCAGGTTAATTCATTATTGAATTCTGGGTACTCTCCTTCATTTATGTAGACCCCAAATCTTTCCCGACCTCAAAATAAGAGTAGAAGACCTCTTATTTGAAGATGGACGAAGCCTAAGAAGCCACTAGGAGAGACTATTAGGCCCCATAATAGCATAGGAAGGATTTTCTGTATTAAAATAATGATTTTTGCCTTCAGAGTTTGAGACCGCCGTCTCGCTTTTTGGGACCGCCATCTCGCCATTGCTGCAAGTCGAGACCGTTGTCTCGTTTGGCAAGACGGCCGTCTCACCATTTGCGAATGGCGAGACCCCCCTCCCGTTTGGTGAGAAGGCCTTCTCATTTCTGGAAAAGTCGATACCGCCATCTCGCCAAACGAGACAGCAGTCTCGCCACTTTTACAAGTCGAGACCGCCGTCCCAAATGGCGAGATGGTCGTCTCGACCTTGTCAAACGAAACGGTCGTCTCGACCTGACAGACGCGAATCCCTATAAATAGTGAGCGCTCCCCCCTCATTTCACACAGATCTTCCACTTTTCCTTCTACAACTTCTTCAAATTCTCTTCCTAGAACCCCTCCGAAGCATTTTCGAAGCTTCTAAGAGTTTTTAAAAGTTTTTATAGCGTTTCGAGAGAGTTTTCGGCATTGTAAAGAATGAAGGGCTGCCAAAACGCACCCTATATTCCAAGAGTATTAATCAAAAAGCTTGCCTCGGAGGTTTCTTCACTCTCCCTCTCTCTCTTACTGTCTTTGTTTTTATGATTAAATTGCATGATAGACATTAGGGTCATGTAGTCATTATTCTAATTCTGTTAATAAAGGGGTAAAAGTGTCTTTTCAAAAAGTTTATTTATAAAATAGTTGGCCTATCATAGGGAACCCAAAAGGGGCGTCGTAAGGGAATTAATACTTCCCTTACACGTAACTAACTCCCTTACCTAACTCTGGTTTTAATGACCAAAGTTGGTTTTCGAAAACCAACGCCTTTTTACCCCTTTTTCGATGTTTCCGGTAAAAACATCGGTGGCGACTCCATAAGAACCCCTTTAAATTAGTTCTTGGGTTAGCTCGGTTATCGGACAATCCAAGAAAATCTTTTCGAAAACCTCACCTCTACGTTCAGCCCAATTATCAGACAACCTAAAAGCGTTGTAACATCACCCATAAAAACGCGAAAATTGGAAAGTCAGAACCATCGCGTCACTCCAACCGCCTCTTTTTGACGACAGCGACAGATGGCAACTCCACTGGGGAAGCCTAGAGAGTTGATCCCATTTAGTGATGGGTCAGCTTAATAAATGAACTAAGAAATTACGTTTTTACCCTACCTTGTATTATAACATGTTTTAAATGCTTGGCTTTAATAACTGTTGTTTGTTTATTCTTACGCAATTGTTTGAAATAAAAACTGTACACAAACCTTTGCACACAACAGTTCCCTCTATACCCAGGGGCAAGTGAGAAATCTATAGGGAGTGGGTGGCAGGTACGGTTCGCTGTAGTGATGGCCTTGAGCCCACCAGTGTGATCGGAAACCACCACTCAAGGTGATAACCTTCCTCTTTTGGCACAAAGACTGACTATGGCCTTAGTGCTAAGCATGGTCGGAAGGCTGGAGAGTGGGGACCCTATAATGGGGCACCTTGGGGGCCTTAGCCTTGGTGAGAACAGTTAGAACCTACCTTCGCCAAAGCACTTTTCTACAGGAAAACCCTACCTCGTGATTAAAACGACTTCTCACCTGTTCGCGGATGATTGAATTGTGTGAGCATTTGTTTGTTGCATGACATAATCAAACAACAAAATTTTTTTTTTTTTTGCAATAAACACCCTTATCTCTGACAGTCTGCCTTTTAGCTAGCCTGGTTTCAGGTTCTTTGTAAGCTAAGTAGCAACGCAATCCGACAGAAGAGATAAGGGACGCTAAACATTATTCTTTCGCATAAAGTCATTTTTATCTCGGACAGTCTGCCTTTTAGCTAGCCTGGTTTCAGGTTCTTTGTAAGCTAAGTAGTCACGCAGTCCGACAGAAGAGATAAAAGGTTATAAAATAAAAACAATAACAAAATAAAACCAAATAAAAACCCGAGTCAAATAAAAATAAATGGGATCTTGTTCATAAACATTAAATTCATAAGTCATTCATATAGGTAGTTTATTTTTCCAAAATACACAAATACCATACATCATGTAGAAATAAAACATGATAAATAGGAAAATAAACACTCACATTCATACCTACAATAAGCATCATATTCATAAAACATGCATCTTGGTTTTAGAAAATGGAGGGGACTGGTAGACAGTTAAAGAAAGTGGACATTCCCCGATACCATACTGAGAAGTTGGAACGACTTTAAGCGATAATGCCACTAGAGGTCCGCTCCGACTTTGAAAAATCCTATGGACGGATCCTTGACCTGCTGAAGATCTGTGTGGATCCCATCTTTATCAGGGTTCTAGTTCATTTCTGGAACTCCAGTCTTCGTTGCTTCGAATTTCCGCAATTTGAGATCATGCTAAAATGGCCCAAATCAGCTGGGGTCCATATCCGCCACGGGGCATATACTCCTGCAGCACAAGTCGCTACCATCATCCGATTACTATTCCGGCAGACTACCCTGATAGAAAAAGGGAACATCCAGGGTTGGAAAGTCTCAATGTTAGAAGACCATCTGTCCATTCTGGCTGAAAGGGCAGAATGGGTCGCTTTTAACAAAACCCTGGCCTTGATCATATTTGGAACAATCTTGTTTCCCTTCCACATCGACACAGTGGACCAAGCCGTCATGGACGCCTTCTTCGCCTGGGACGTAAACTCAAAGAGTCCCTTGCCTGCAATTCTTGTCGACACCTTGCTCTCGGTGGAATTTTGCCGCCAGAAGCAAGGAAAAACACTTCGTTGTTGCTCTTCACTACTTTTCGTGTGGGGCATCACACATTTTTACGCCTCTAGTCACATGGGAATGTTCCCCGACCCTTTGCGGAGCTTCTCCAAAATCCCTCTCCACCGACGCCTAACCTCAGAGTGGAAGGACAAGTTGGAACAATGGGACACCAACCATTTATCCTGGGTCTGCCCTTGGTTCCGACCCGGTCCAGTCCTCATCAGATGTGGGGATTATCCGAACGTACCGTTAATAGGACTCAGGGGTTGCATGGCCTATTCACCTAAAGTAGCTATGAGACAACTCATGAGGACTCAAACTACAATATCCCAAGGGGAGCTTGGAGGACTGTGTTTCTTCGGAGACCCATGCACAATCGCTAACTCACGAGCCGTGAGAAGAGCATGGGAGAGACCAGTCTTTATGGAAGATAGAGAGCTAGGAAAAGCTCGGGTAGCCGCCTCCAGTGACTATGAGGTGTGGAGAAGAAGAAGAGGGATGCCTCAACCATCCACCTCACTCGCTACATGTGCCAATAGTGAAGAGCTGCAAACTCAAGTCGACGCCTTAACCCAGAGGATAGAAATCATGGGAGCCCAGATGAGGGCCCATGAAGAAAGAGAACAAGAATCTATCCTCACCATAGACGGTCTACAAAGGCAATGCAAGAAAAAGGATCATTAAATAGAGCGCCTCAAGGATTAGTGTGCTGACTCTAATGAACAAGTTATCCGAGCATCCAAAGCTGCTAGAACCAGCTCCGATAGCCAACTCCAAGAAATAACTGCCAAATCAGCACGCCTTGAGGCCGAATCAGCAAAACAGGCTAAGACGATCAAGGACTTGTTGCAAGATCTCACAAGGACTCAGTAAGAAATACGCCAAGAGCGATAGGCCAACCGAAGACTCAACAAAAGTCTCACTAAGCTACGCTGCAAAGAAAGAGACGGGCTAGCTCAGTATGGCCAAGTACTGCGAGAAAAGGACTGAGCCCTTACAAAGCTTGACGAGCTGCAAGCATTGGTCGTCCATCAAGAGGCAAAGATCAAAGAGGCTCAAAAGTATAGTGAAGATATGAGCCAAGCGGTCCAGAAGCAAAGCAAAGCACTCGCTCGTCACGTCCGGGAAGCTGAAAGAGAATTACATAGAGATCAAGACCCGCCTGTGGGTTTCTTTAGGCTTTTCCGTTTCTGTCAAAAGTTGCTTCGTAGTATGGAATAGGGGAATGTACACCTTTTACGGATAAATGAAATTTTCTTTATTCAACAATTATTTACTTGCATGCATATCATTCATTTGCATATTTAATTCCCTCTCCTTCACTTTTAATAAATAAGATAATAAAAAGGAAGGATTAACTGACACGTCTTCCAAATCATAAGAATGGAGAGAAAGCCACTTTTAATCAAGCTTTCCCCAACGGTTGACCCGCCACAAGAGGACGATAAACCTCGACCGTTGGTCCTCAAAACTAATAAAGAAGAGGGGGCAAGGACACCAGTGCGTGTTAGAAAAGTAGTTTTAGATCAAGAGGGGGGGTGAATTGATCTTTTGAAAGTTTTTCGCAATACACAGATTATCTAATTCGAAAATTAAGTTTCTAAAAATCTTTTTGAATTACCAAGCAATCAAACAATATAAGCGCAGCAACTGAAATTAAAGAGAGAAAGGTTAGGAAAGATTTCACCGGTAATTTTATACTGGTTCACCCAATACCAGGGCTACGTCCAGTCTCCAGCCAAATTCCAGCTGGGTTCCACTAGAATAGATGTTTTACGAGACTCACACTCTTACACCTATTCTAACTCTCCACCAAGAACCAAATTTCAGCTCTTGGAAACCTCTCGCAACCAAATTCCAGCCGCGAGAGAAACCGAGTGCCCAAATTCCAGGCACCACACACAAGAACCAAATTCCAGCTCTTGCTTTAACCTTTCCACCAAGAACCAAATTCCAGTTCTTGGCAACTTTCTACAACACTGCAGAAAACTTGTACCCAAATTCCAGGTACAAAACGAGTACAAATGAATGAATAGAAATTTAAAAGAAGAAACAAAGAAAGCTCAAACCGGATTACACCAATCCACGGTCAGTTTCTTCTTCAAAGAAATGCAAAGTGCCTCAAGAAAGATTTCAAAAGAAGTTCACAAAAACAGTTGTGTATCTTTCTTGAAAAATGCTAATAGTTGTTTGTATTGATTGCTTGAATTGTGTAAAAACTGATATTCAATCTCTTGTTTCAAAGTTTCAAGCAAAACTGTTTTTAAAGAGAATTTTCAAATCTGCTGCATTAATTAATCTGTTGAAAGTTTGTTTTAATCTGTTGAAATAGCCGTTACAATCTGTTAAAAGTCCTTTCAACCCATTAATGCGTTCTTGATCTTTAATAGAAAATGTTTTAGTTGATACGACCACGTTTTTATCAGTTAAAACGTTTTACAAACATTTTCAAAGTATAAAACAATCGATTGAATCGCATATTAATCGATTGTTTTGTTTAAAAACCTTCTTATAAAACTTTCCAAGTTATTTTAGCTGATATAAAGTCGTTTTAATCGATTGAAAATCTGCACATATATTTTCAAGTCATTTTAATCGATTGAAAGTTCGTTTTAATCGATTGAAAAGATTTTCTAAGTTATTTTAATCGATTGAAATACGTTTTAATCGATTGAAAACGATCTGATCGGTCATAATTTAATTCTGATCGATCATATCCAACTTCGATCGGTCATAATCTCATTCTGATCGATCATCCTGACATTCAAAGTGATTTTAATCGATTGAAACGTGTTTTAATCGATTAAAATAATTCGATCGCTCATATTTAATATCTGATCGATTATATTGCATTCGACCTATTATATTCGAATTCTAATCGGTCATAAAGAGTTTTAATCGATTAAAAGAAGTTTGTATCGATTAAAATATTGTAAAAACACTTTTTAAAACATTCTAAGTGTTTTAAATTGATTCTTTTAAACTCTGTATCGGTTAATAACTTGTTTAAGAAAATTCTTTGCCAAAATGCTTTTGTTTTTGATTTGTTAAAAACTGTTTTTGAGGCATTTTGCAAGATGAGTGAAGAAGCTTTATGCAGTGGAAAAGGTAAAGTGGTTTTACCTAAGCTTTCTGTTAAGACACACTAAGTCTTCAGCTCCTTTGTTCTGAGTGACTTGTTTGACAGCTGCAGAGTTGACCCTTGACTTTATCTTTGACTTCATCAAATCAATGAGATCTTTGCTAGGATCACTTTCAGTGCGACTATTCATGCCACGTCCTTTCCCCTATGAATCAAATAAAGTTGTACCATGGAGATACGGATAATCTTCACCAATAAAGGAGGATATCTCCAATATAGCCGGCATTGGGGTAATGACTAGAAGTGGAAGAATCTACTCCCCTAAGGGCTTGCAAGAAGATGCCCTCAAAAATAAAGGAAAAAATAAACAGACCAAAGAAAAAGAAAATAAAGAATCTAAGGAGGAGACAGAGGAATTACTCCAGTTTGTAAGGCAAAGCGAGTATTCCATTATTGACCAGCTCAATCATACACCTGCAAAGATAACTCTATTATCTTTAATGATGAGCTCGGAACCACACAAAAACGCCCTGATGAAGGTCTTGAGCGAAGCGCATGTACCTCACACCATATCCCAAGAAAAGGTCGAGAGGATCGTCGGTCACATTACAACAAGCGATCACCTCACCTTCACAGAGGAAGAACTCCCCCTCGAGGGGTCAAATCACAACAAGCCCTTGCACATCTCCATCAAGTGCAAGGAGTACCTCATCGCCAAAGTTCTTGTGGATAATGGGTCATCCTTGAATGTGATGCCCAAGTGCACACTTGACAAGTTGACTATCCAAGGAACCCGTCTGCGCCCAAGCAGCACTATCTTTCGAGCCTTCGACGGATCAAAACGAGAAGTAGTGGGAGAAGTTAATTTTCCAATCCAAGTTGGACCCACTATCTTCAACGTAGATTTCCATGTAATGGATATTACTCCGACATATAGTTGTCTCCTCGGCAGGCCTTGGATTCATGATGCTAAGGCAGTACCTTCAACGCTCCACCAGAAAGTCAAGTTCATAGTGGATGACAAACTGATCACGGTCCAAGCAGAGGATGATATCCTGATCAGTGGACCGTCCACCCAACCTTATGTGGATGCGGCTGAAGAGGCCCTTGAAACATCTTTTCAAGCGCTCGAAATTTCCAATGTAGAAAGATTTCCCAAAAGCACAAAGGTAGCCCGCATGATGATGAAGCATAGTTACCATCTTGGCCAAGGATTGGGGGCAGATTCCCAAGGCATGAGGGAACCCCCAGAATTCAAAGATAATCCTTTCAAGTGTGGCCTAGGATATGACCCTACTAAGGGTCGAGCAGAAGGAAGAAAAGGGAAGTCTCCCCTCCGCACACTCAAGCAAATATTCCGAAGCGGAGGGATGCAAGCGTCAAGAGCTACCCTAGTCATTAGGAGATATTTTTCTTCGCTTAAGGGATGTAAACCCAATGATCGTTAGAGATTATCCCCCGGGGCTAGCCCAATCCCCGGGCATTTTAGAGCACATATTCCCTTATTAATTAATAAAGAATACACTTCTTACTGTCTGCTTCTCTTCTTGCTATTTCATGACTAGACCTCACAATAACCTTGTCTAAGTAAACAAAAAAAGAGAATAAAAAGCGCACTCAAATAATCAAAATTTACCATTGCCATTACAATCAAGCTGGTCGATTAGAAGCACAAAATAAGACTTTATGTCACCATAAAGAAAGCCATGCTTCACCAATATTGTGAAAAAAAATAAAATAACAAAAAGCCCATAGAAGCCAAAGGCCAAAAGGAAAGGGAAAAATACCCAGTAGGAAACCCACTAAGGGGGCTACGCAAAAGATAGGGTCAACCCGGTAGGACACCTGAACAAAAATAAAGGGTAGCCTAGGCAAAAATTAGGGTTACAAAATAAGGTCCGCTAGGATTCCCTAAACAAAAACTAAAAAGAGGAACCTAGACAAAAGATAGGACCAAATCACAATATCCTAGTTCGAAAACCCAAAGGGCGATCTAGGAAAATCAACCAGCCATAAAAAGCAATGGAAATAAGTTAAGGCGCAAATACAAAAAAAAAACGAGAAAACGTTTGCCTAGACAAAAGCTTAGACACCTAGGCCTAACCATAGCCAGCCATTCTTACAAAATCTTTTCTAAATGAAATTGACCGTCTAAAACACAAGCCATTGAATTTACCCTTTTACTTCTTTTCTCTTGACCCTCACAAAATTATTCTAACAATTAGTTTGGGAATATGGAGGCGCATAGTCAACAAGAGGATTGAAACTCCTAAAGTGAAAAAAAAGGGACACTAACATGGCAAAGTGTGTTCTAAAAAAAAAAAAAAAGAGAAGAGAGAAAAAGGAAAAGCAAAGAAAAAGAAGAGAAATTTTTTTTATTCTTCGGTCACCTGAGGTCCGGAACGGTACAACCGAGTACAGCGAAAGGAACAAAGATCAGAGGACACCCATATCTACAGGACATGTCAGTTAAATCCTTCTAAAAAACTAATGAAATAGGCATCATAGGACATCAAACATAAAAACATTGCATGCATAAAATGTTTTTGAACAAGGTCCTATTTTCTTAAAAAAAAAACCCTCTAAAAAACGAGATCGTCGTCTTGACTAATGAGACCGTCGTCTCGACTTGACCAAAAACGAGACCGCCTTCTCGCTTGGCGAGACGGCCGTCTCGCTTAAGGCCAAAGTCGAGACCGCTGTCTCGAGGTTCCAGACGGCGGTCTCGAATCCCGCAAATTCGAGATGGCGGTGCCGATTGTCCAGACGGCGGTCCCGAGGTTGTTCGAAAAAACTATAAATAGAGGGGCCTAGGGGGGGGGGGTCTCAAACACCCTCTCTTGCACTCTTATCCTCCTTTCTCTCACTTTCAAGCATCCAACCATCAAAATGCGCCGAGGAGACCAATCCAGAAAGAGAAGGGGTTCTGCTGGCCCCAGTAGCTCCTCAGCTCCAACTCCACAAGATCCCACACAACTATCACCAATACACCAGGCCCGCCTGGAACATGTCCGGGGGTACACGTGGCACCCCATGCTAAGGCTGGAGTTCGGCATCCTCGCCGAGTTCGGGTGGGAACACGACGTCCGCGCCAACATTGATAGCATAGGGTGGCGCTTCCTCCTCCAGTCTCCACCCACTCATGTCTACCCACAGGCGGTGATGGAATTCCTCGCCTCCATCTCCTACTCCAAGACTCCCTCCACGGTGTCAGGCCTCCCACCAACAAAGATGGTGACGTACTTTATGAACGGGATGTACCGGACCACCACCCTGGACGAGTTCAATGTGTCCATTGGATTCGTCCAACCTGAGGACGTCCTGAATCGGGATTACCAGGAGGTCATCTGCGCGCGCCCCACTACCCTCACCGCCGGCGAAATGTGGGAGGAACTGATAACGATGCCCACTCTGCCAACATTACTGAAGGGCTCCACACTTCCCCCTGCCCTCCGCATTTGCCACAAGCTGCTGGCCGGGACGATCCACGGGCGGAAAGAGAGTCAGGGTAAGGTTACCCTTCTGGATCTCTTCGTCCTCTACTGCATGAGCCAGAGGCGCTGGTGCAACCCCGGCTATTTCTTCCTGAAGGCCCTCAAGGACTTCAGGAGCCGGCCCGTGGGAGCCATCCTCATGGCTCCCCTCATCACCCCGCTGGCAGAAAAATGGGGGTACATCGACATGGAGGAACTGACCTCCAGCCTCCGACCCGAGACTATCAACGGGTTTGTCCTGGTCAGCATGGGGATGCTGCTACGCCAAGGGTTCCGGTTGATCCTCCACCCCTCGCTGGACATAACTTTGGATCTCTGGGACATTGTAGCAATGCAAGATCTCCCGACACCCCCGGAGTTCCAACAACAGCAGAAACAACAACAACAACAACAACAACAGCAGTACACGGACGACTTTGCTGGCATCAACCGCAACATCTACGACTTGCGCCAGCAATTTGACCAAATGTCCATGAGATAAGAGCAGATGTCCTTAAGGCAGGATGCCTTCGACACGAGATTCGAGACATTCGGCCAGTACCAAGAGGGAATAAGGCAAGACCTAGCAACATTCCGACAGGAATACCTCGACGAAGTCCAAGACCAGGTAGAATTCTGAAGGCACATGTACCAGCAATTCCCCTCTTACGGATCGTCTCCAGACTCGAGTCCACCGTCTTAGGGATAGTGCTTAAAAATAACTGCTGTAATAAAATTTTATCATAAATAAAATTTTATTTTGTCCATTTTTGCTCTCCTTTTTCAAAAAAAGTCAGCGTAGCAAAAAGAAACTAAAAATAAAAAGGCTTACGCTCAAAAAAGCCAAAATCTGAAATCGCGAGAAAAAAGAGATAAACCGCGGAAAAAAGGCAGGATTAAAACAAGTCAATCACCTTGAACAACAAAAAATAAAACTACCCGACAACCACTAAGTCGGATGACCACTACCAAAGGATCAAAATCAAAGAATCCCCAACAACTAACAAGCTGGATGAACACCAATAGAATCCCCAGCACGGACCGGATGACTATTCCCAGAAAAGACAAAAACAGAGACAAAGGAAAGTATCTCAACACCCAGCGCATGAGCAACCTGAGCAGTAAGCCGCCACCACCACTAGTCCTGCGGCGTGGACTGTACCAGCGTGATGGGGGGTTCATACCCATCAACTTACGCACAAAGAGCGCCTGAGCGGCGCATGAGCCACCCGAGCAGTAAGCCGCCACCACCACCAGTCCTACGCAGTGGATTGTACCAGCCTGATAGGGGGTTCATACCTATCAACCTGCGCACACGGTGCGCGTGATCTGCGCTTGAGCCAGATCAGTAAGTCGTAACTACCAGCCTGATGGGGGGTTTATACTCATCCAGTCCTACAGTGGGCTGTAGCTACCAGCCTGATGGGGGGGTTTATACCCATCAACCGAAGGATCGGCTACCGTCAGAAGGAGTATCCTGAGGTTTTACCAAGTGTCAACCAAAGGGATCGGCTACCGTCAGAAGCAGTATCCTAGAGGTGCACAACACAATTTTTTCCCCAAAGGATCAACCGCCGCAAGACGGAGCATCTGAAGGGTAACCGGGCAAGAGGGTCAACTCCTTTACCTTCCAGTCGATCTTCTTGGCACGACATGTTAACAGTCGACTGGTCAGGTAAAGAGGGGGCAGCTGTAGACCCCAAATCTTGTCCGACCTCAAAATAAGAGCAGAAGACCTCCTATTTGAAGATGGACGAAGCCTAAGAAGCCACTAGGAGAGACTATTAGGCCCCATAATAGGATAGGAAGGATTTTCTGCATTAAAATAAGGATTTTCACCTTCAGAGGTCGAGACCGCCTTCTCGCATTTCGGGACCGCCGTCTCGCCATTGCTGCAAGTCGAGACGACCGTCTCGCCATTTGCAAATGGCGAGACCCCCCTCCCGTTTGGCGAGAAGGCCTTCTCGTTTCTGGAAAAGTCGATATCGTCGTCTCACCAAATGAGACGACGGTCTCACCACTTTTACAAGTCAAGACGGTCGTCCCGAATGGCGAGACGGTCGTCTCGACCTTGTCAGACGAGACGGTCGTCTCGACCTTGTCAGACGAGACGACCGTCTCGACCTGACAGGTGCAAATCCCTATAAATAGTGAGCGCTCCTCCCCTCATTTCACACAAATCTTCCACTTTCCCTTCTACAACTTCTTCAAATTCTCTTCCTAGAACCCCTCCGAAGCATTTTCGGAGTTTATGAGAGTTTTTAAGAGTTTTTATAGCGTTTCGAGAGAGTTTTCGGCGTTGTAAAGAGTGAAGGATTGCCAAAACGCACCCTATATTCCAAGAGCATTAATAAAAAAGCTTGCCTCGGAGGTTTCTTCACTCTCCCTCTCTCTCTTATTGTCTTTGTTTTTATGATTAAATTGCATGATAGACATTAGGGCCATGTAGTCATTATTCTAATTCCGTTAATAAAAGGGTAAAAGCGTTTTTTCAAAAAGTTTATTTATAAAATAGTTGGCCTATCATAGGGAACCCGAAAGGGGCGTCGTAAGGGAACTAATACTTCCCTTACACGTAACTAACTCCCTTACCTAACTCTGGTTTTAATGACCAAAGTTGGTTTTCAAAAACCAACGCCTTTTTACCCCTTTTTCGATGTTTTCGGTAAAAACATCGGTGGCGACTCCATAAGAACCCCTTTAAATTAGTTCTTGGGTTATCCCAGTTATCGGACAATCCAAGAACACCTTTTCGAAAACCTCGCCTCTAGGTTCAACCCGGTTATCGGACAACCTAAAAGCATTGTAACATCACCCATAACCTCGCCTCCATGATTTGGGCATCTTCTCAACATTGATTTAAATTTCTCCCATGCTTCATAAAAAGATTCATCTGGTCCTTGTCTGAAAGAAGTGATGTTGGATTACGCTTTGATGTAGCGGGATGGTGGAAAAAATCTGTTCAGAAACTTCTCTTCTACATTACTCCAATTAGTCAAACTCTGATTAGGATGTGCCTTTAGCCACTCCTTTGCCCTACTTTCCAAAGAAAAAGGAAATAATCTCAAATATGCAGATTCTAGATTTGCTCCGTCTTCTACCATATCTTCTATAATTGGGTCTGGTAAATTGAGTGTGGAAGAAGATTAACCGATTCTCCTGTGGCTTGTTCTTGAGTTTCCCTTCTTCTTCTACCCCGATTCCTCCGAGCTGTTTTTTCAATCTTCGGATTAAATTCTAACTGCTTTGAAGATACGTGTCCTCTTAAACGCATAAATCAAAAGAGTAACTCAAGCAAAGATTAACACAAACAATAATTAAGCAAAATAAATTTGAAAAATAAAGCAAAAAAACAGAAATAAAAATAAAATACTCAATAAGCTAAACAAAGAATTCTCAAAGAACACTGTTCCCCGACAATGGTGCCAGAAATACTTGTTGAATTATTGGCAAGCGTACCAAAATTATCAATCGTAGTTAGTATTTCGATTAAATAAAAGTCGATCCCACGAGGAACGGTTTCAATGGAAATTCCCAATTATATGCTTACTAAGTGGATTAAACAAATTGAGTTTTACATAAAGAGTTGAATTGAAATTAAATGACAAAGAACTATAAATTGTTGAGAAAATATCAATTAAAGGCACTTAGGATTGACTTCCTTCCTTTTCCCTCTTTTGTAATGGCTATGTCAATTAAGAACATCAATTAACCTAACAATGTTGATGCCACCTACTCAAATCATCCATGTTGATTCCTCACACATGAAATTCATAAGAAAACCTAATAAATGTTGATTCCTCACACAAGAGATTTTCCAGCATTAGGTTAAGGGTTTTAAGCAATTGATACATTCATTCCATTCTTGGCAATTAACGTAACAAATATTCTTACCGTGATCTAGGGTTCAAGATATATTTTCCAATCATATCCCAAAAATCAAGAATAAATCATTCCAAAGCACATAGGATAAGAATAACAACATCAAAACATAGATTAATATCTCAAAATATCACCATGATACAAAAGAGTTCAAAGGAAGTGCACCAAATCCAAGAGAATGAAATTAGCCACTCATGTTGGTCATTACAATGCTCCAAATGAGGAAGAAGTGAAGAATTGATGAAGATTAGACGGAACCTTAGCAGTAGTAGCGCCTCTTCTCCCCAAAACCGCTTGCTTTTCTCAAAACATATCTTATCTTTTTATAGGAAAAATTGGGTCTCACGTCTTTCGCTCAAGCGACAACTTTCGCTCAAGCGAAAGTTTCCTATTTTCCCTCAAGCGACAAAACGCTCGCTTGAGTGAGTGAACTCCAGAGAAGAATAACTAACATTCGCTAAAGCGAATTTTCTTGTGCTTGAGCGACTGACTTCCAGAGAAGAATAACTAATATTCGCTCAAGCGAGAGTCCAACTTGCTCGAGTGACTTCCATGCTGAAAATTTTCTTCCTTCTTCCAATTTTACTCCAATTATGCTGACAATTATGCTCCTTACTCTTGTATCAAGGTATTCTCGAATTCATCCTATATTGGGAGAAAAAATATATTAGAATTAACATAAGTTAAGTGGTTTCATAACAATTCAAGGCATAATTATATCAACTTTTTACCACTTAACACTTTTCAAGTGGTTTTAATCGATTATTTCGAAGTTTAATCGATTAAAATACTGTCAGAACACTTTTCAAAACAGCTTAAGTGATTTTAATCGATTATTTCGAAACTATATCAGTTAAAACACTGGCAGAAGGTTTTCAAAAACTCCTTTAATGAAAATAACTGATTATTTCGAATCTATATCAGTTAAAACAATTTCTTAAAAACCATTTAACCGATTACTTTGGTTTTTAACAGATTAAAACCTCTTTAGATGCATTTTCAAATTCTTTCAAATGATGAAACCTCATGTGTAACCCCCTTCCAAATTACATTTATTAATCCTAATTTTTTTATCTAATTTAGTAATATATCAAAGTAATAGAAAATTTGAAGTGAAGTTCTTCATAAAGTCATATTTATTATACAATCCCCAACCTATGCTCTGGATTTATTTTTTTTTGCATCTGACATCTATCTCTTGAATTCTACATTCCTGCATCACACGTCACCAACATCTGGGATTGAAAATATTTATGGGGTTAGACATTTAATTTTACCCACACCAAACAAAGCAAACATGCAAACAATAAAATCAACTAATGAAACATTCCTTCATAATAAGTTCATAACTACATATAAATATACAACCATATATAATTTAATTCAAAAATTAATTATGAGAAACAAATAAATCAATCATGGAAACATAATATAGAATATCATACAAATAATGAATAATCTACAATTTCATCATGCAATATGTTTATGATATGCACATGTGACTCAAAATGTAAAACTTTAAAATCATGCATTTGACTCTAAAAAGATCATTTTTGACTCAGTGCTCCATGGAGACTCAAATGAGTGTCTAGTGGAACCAGAGCTTAACATCACCATGTCCAGTGATTCGGCAATGTCCCACTAAACGCGAATAAGTAGACAGTAGTCAGAGTGTCAGTGCACCTGGCAGGCTACCATGGCACAGAATCAAATAAAGACTGGCCACTTATGGGATTGCCCATGCCCAAACACTCCCTAGACCAGAGGTCCAACCCCATAAACCAGAGGTCCTGTCTTACCTATTCTACTCCCCCATTTACTATCAGAGATACTGGTAGCTCGATTCTCAATCATTCATTCTCATACATTCTCTATCTCATTTGGCCGACCATTTTTGTAGTCATATTCCGCTACCAGATGCTCTTGATAGTAAATTCTTAAGAAAATTACTCACAAAAATATGTTCAAAATTTTGTTTTGCACATCATTGTTACTACCAACCGTCCTTGATAGCAACTTAATAGTAATTTCCAATACTTTTCTGTAAAAACTTTTATGTGACTTCCAGAAAACAATTCATGCACTATGTTTATGTCTTATATGAAACAAAACAATCTATCATCAATTAAGTACTTAGAAACATCTCATTCATATATTCAAAATTTCAATTACAATTCATAGTTGTTTTAAACAAGACAATTTCTATTAATAATTTATTTCGTAGGATTCAGTCTCTTGTCCATATCTTGAGTTCTAGACCTTCTTTTAAGATAATTCCAATTGTGCTGGAAAGATAAGACAATAACCTATAACTTTGATGAAGGCACTATCCTCAAATTCGAACGTTTACTAAGTCGTTATCCTAGTAAACAAAGAGGTGGTAATATAGTGTTTGACTTTATCTCGATTATACCCTTAACCTTTTTCAAAATTCCATTTATGTCCCTAGGTTGTAAAATGACCATTTTGCCCTTGAACATTTCCTATAATTTCATCTATGTCCCTAAGATGACTATTTTACCCTTGGACATTTTTTATAATTTCATCTATGTCCCTAAAATGACTATTTTTCCCTTGGACATTTCTATAATTCCATCAATGTCCCTAAAATGACTATTTTAACCTTAAACATTTCTATATTCCATCCATGTCCCTAAGTCATGATGAAATGACCATTAAACCTTAAACATTTCTATATTCCATCTATATTTACCCTTGGATATTTCTATAATTCCATCCATGTCCTGAAGTCATGATGAAATGACCATTATACCCTTAATCTTTTTCAAAATTCCATTTATGTCCC
Organism: Sphenostylis stenocarpa; assembly: GCA_963425845.1. Lineage (NCBI taxonomy): Eukaryota > Viridiplantae > Streptophyta > Magnoliopsida > Fabales > Fabaceae > Sphenostylis > Sphenostylis stenocarpa. The sequence goes on from OY731401.1 coordinate 7,751,858, forward strand.
TAAGATGTGAAATGACTATTTTTCCCTTGATCTTTTTCAAAAATTCCCACCATGTCCCTTTCTTCTTCCTCACTTCCAGTATGCCATTTCCAACATTCTAGATTCCAAATTTTACAGTTTCAGACAACCAAACTAGTTCCAAATCCAAATTAAACCCTAAACATATTCAATTTAAGTTAAAAATAGCAATTTTAATATATAATTTATCCTTAATTTCAAAAATTAATCTTTTTCAAAAATTTCCACCATATCCCTCTTCTTTAATCTTCGTCGAGTAACAAAATTCAGTTTCTCCAGATTTCAAATTCTCACTGTAGACCCCAAATCTTGCCCGGCCTCCAAATAAAGAGCAGAAGACCTCCTATTTGAAGATGGACGAAGCCTAACAAGCCATTAGGAGAGACTATTAGGCCCCATACTAGGATAGGAGGGAGTTTCTGTACCAAAAAATAAGTTTTCTCGCCTTGTTGGGACGAGACCGTCGTCTGGATTTCCCAGACCGCCGTCTCGCCTCATGCAAGTGGCGAGACCGCCGTCTCGCTTGACGAGACAGCGGTCTCGCCACCTGCGAAGGGCGAGACGGCGGTCTCGCTTACCCAGACGGCGGTCTCGCTGCGTTTGACAGGGCGAGACGGCGGTCTCGTTGGACGAGACGGCGGTCTCGACCCTGTCAGACGAGAACGGCGGTCTCGCCACCTGACAGCGCGAAAACCTATAAATAGGGGTCCTCCCCCCCTCATTTCCACACACCACAAGCTTCTAGCTCTCCCTTCTCTCTAAAACTTCTCTCTAGAATCCCTCCGACGCATTTCCGGAGTTTCTGAGTGCCTTTGAGAGCATTTTTCGGCGTCTAGAAAAGTTTCCAGCGTCGTGTAGAGTGAAGGGCTGCCAAAAAGCACCCATTTTCTTCAAAAGAAATAAAAAGAAAGCTTGCTTCAGAGGTTTAAATTCCCCCTCTCTACTTTTACTACTTTAATTCTAAATTATGCAATAGATTAGGGCCATGTAGTCATAATTTTAAATTCCGCAAAATAAAAAGGGCAAAAGCATAATTTTCAAACGGTTTAAATATTTTTAAATAGTCGGCCTGTCATAGGGAACCCGAAAGGGGCGTCGTAAAGGGACTAACACTCCCTTTACACGTAACTAACTCCCTTACCCAACTCTGGTTCTAATGACCAAAGTTGGTTTTCGAAAACCAACGCCTTTTAAAAAAACCCTTTTCCGATGTTTCCGATAAAAACATTGGTGGCGACTCCACAGAACCCTACAAAAATTAGTCCTTGGGTTAGCCCGGTTATCGGACAACCCAAGGATGCCCTTTCGAAAACCTCGCCCCTAGGTTAGCCCGGTTATCGGACAACCTAAAGGCGTTGTAACCACCCATAAAAAACGTGAAAAACAAAAAGGGTCGAAACCATCGCGTCGCTCCGACCGCCATCTTTTTGACGGCGGCGACAGATGGCGACTCTACTGGGGAAGCCTCGAGAGTTGATCCCATTTAGTGATGGGTCAGCTTAAAAAAATAAATAAACCAAGAAAATAACGCTTTTGCCCTTAACTTGTATTATAACATGTTTTGTTGCTTGGCTTTAAATAATTGTTGTCTGTTTATACTTCCGCAATTGTGTGAAATACAAATTGTACACAAACCTTTGCACACAACAGTTCCCTCTATACCCGGGGGCAAGTGAGAAAACCATAGGGAGTGGGTGGCAGGTACGGTTCGCTGTAGTGAGGGCCTTGAGCCCACCAGTGTGATCGGAAACCACCACTCAAGGTGATAACCTTCCTCTTTTGGCAACAAGACTGACTACGGCCTTAGTGCTAAGCATAGTCGGACGGCTGGAGAGTGGGGACCCTATAATGGGGTCACCTTGGGGGCCTTAGCCTGGTGAGAACAGTTAGAACCAACCCTCGCCAATGCACTTTTCTGCAGGAAAACCCTACCTCGTGATTAAAATGACTTCTCGCCTGTTCGCGGATGAGTGAATTGTATGTGCATTTGTTTGTTGCATTTGATTGCATAGCATAAACAAACAACAGAACAAAAATCACAAAAAAATACTTTCGCAAATAAACACCCTTATCTCGGACAGTCTGCCTTTTAGCTAGCCTGGTTTCAGGTTCTTTGTAAGCTAAGTAGCCACGCAGTTCCGACAGAAGAGATAAGGGACGCTAAAATATCCTTTCGCATAAAGCCATATTTTATCTCGGACAGTCTGCCTTTTAGCTAGCCTGGTTTCAGGTTCTTTGTAAGCTAACTAGCCACGCAGTCTGACAGAAGAGATAAAAGGCTATAAAATAAAATAAAAAAATAAATCCAAAATAAATAAAATAATAATAACAAAATCAAAACATTTATAAAAATAATTTTGACAAAGTCGTCTCATTCATATTGCATCATGTCATAAGCGGAAAAAACCGAAAGAGAAAAAATAAATGCATAGGGAGAGTCTGCATACGCATCATTTTAATAAATCCCTAAAAAATGGGTCTTAGAGGCGTTTTTTGGGAAAATTACTGGGTCAAATTCCCTTCGGATATTTGCAATCTGATTCCTCACCTTTTTCTCTTCGTTTTGATATGTTGTGCGTCCAAATCAGACATCTCAGTCAAAAGTTATGCTACTTTGAACGTCTATCGCCCTTTTGTACTGGTGCATGTATAAATACATTCATTCTAGGGAACACTAGATATCCCTAAGACAATGGCGAAAGAGGCCCCGAGCACACTTGTGACCTTCGCGACAAGGAAGGGACAAGTGTACTAAGGTGTGAGGGTGACCCCCATTATACTTGTCAAGTCTGTAATAGGGAAGAAACCATTACACCAAGGTGGGTATAATACCCCACAAAGCGTAAGCTTTAAGGAGGATACCTAAGTCATTGTCTTAAGGAATATCCATCTCATAAATCATTCATTTTTAACAATAAAATTCTTTTTGCATTCTAGAAAGCGGCTGGTATTCTTCATGCCCTCATCCGTAAAAAAAAAAAAAAAAAAAAAAAAAAAAAAAACACAAAATCCCAAACACTATCATACATCATGTTAGAAAATAAAACATGATAATGTTTAGGAAAAAACAAACACTTGCATACATGCATTCACCAAACTTCATCCTCATAACATAATAGACAGTCGAAGAAGTGGACATTCCTCAATACCATGAAAAGAGGATTAGGGCATTCGCATGCCATGCACGGGAAGTCAAAAAAGAAAATAAATAAAAATATTTACCCGCCTATGAGTTCATTTAGGCTTCTCCGCTTTAAAAAAAAATGTACTTCGAAACATTGCATTAAGGAATGTACACTGTCTGGATGAAATAAATAAAATTGTTTGTTTTCATCATCTCTTCAAATGTCTATCGCATTCATAAAATTGCATTCATTCATTCTCACTTTAATAATAATAAGATAATAAAAAGAAAGGATTAGTCGATGTGCTTCCCATGAGTCGGAATAAGATGGAGAGTAAGCCTTTCGTCATCAAGTTCTCTCCAATGGTTGATCCGCCCAAGGAGGATAACAAGCCTCAACCATTGGATATCCAAGTTAATAAGGAAAAGGGGGCAAGGAGGTCGTTGCATTTATTTATGTCTCGAACCAAATAAAGTTGTACCATTGAGATACGCAGAAACATCTTCCATCAATAAAGATATCTCTAGCATAGCCAACATTCGGGGGAAAAATTAGAAGTGAAAGAATCTATACCCCAAGGAGCTACCAGACGACGCTCCTACAAATAAAGAAAAAAAAGACCGAAGAAAAAACATAATCCAAAGGGGAAACTGAGAAGACTTTGGACTCATGACGCTAAGGCAGATCTTTCAACGCTCCACCAAAAGAGACAAACTCACGGTAGGCGACAAGCTGGTCATGGTTCGAGCTAGAGACGACATTCGGATCAGCAAGTCGTTTGCCCTACCTTGAATGGATGCGACTGAAAGGGGACCTTTGAAATATCTTTTGCCAATATGAAAAGACTTCCCCAACAATATGAAGGTGACCCACATGATGAGAAAATATGGATATCGCCCAAACCAAGGGCTCATTAGAAACTCTCAAGGAATAAGGGAACCACCAGATTTTAAAGACAATCCTTTAAGGCATGGCCTAGGGCATGACCCTACAAAGGATCAAGCTACATGGAGAAAAGGGAAGTCTCCCCTCCGCACCTTGAATCAGATTTTCCCATATAGAGGGGTTCAAGCGTCAAAAGCGACTTTAGTCATTAGGTGTTCTCTTTCTGATTCTTAGGGTTTGTAAATCCAATGACTATTAAAGATTACTCCTCGGGGCTAGCCCGACCCCCGAGCATTGTAGGGCACATATTTCCCTATTAATTACAAAGAATGTCATTCTTACTATCTGCTTCTCTTCTTGCTATTCATGTATAAACCTCATTAATAACCATGTTTAAGCAAACGTTTTCAAAAGTGTGTCAAAGTAATCAAAATACGCCATTGACCAAAATAAAAGTCAAACCACTCATCACCATTGATTGACTAGAAACACAAAATAAAGTTTTACCTCGTCATAAATAAAGTCGTGTTTCGCCAATGTTGTACAAAAAGAAAACAAAAATCAAAAGAAGCCCATAAAAGCTAAAGGCCAAAAAGAGAGGGCAAGATACCCGGTAGGAAACCAACCAAAGGGGGCTACGCAAAAGCTAGGGTAAACCCGCTAGGAAACCTGAACAACCATAAAGGGTAGCCTAGGAAAAAATTAGGGTTACAAAATAAAGTCCGCTAGGTTTCCAAAACAAGAAAAATGAAACCTAGACAAAAGTTAGGACAAAACAAAACATAACATCCTAAGCTGAAAACCCAAAGGGCAGACTAGGGAAGTCAATCAATCATAGCAAGCGCCATAGAACAAGACGCCACTCCATAAACAAAACGTTTGTCTAAACTAGCCTAAACACTCTAACCAACCTTGGCTAGTCATGCTTACAAAAACCGTTTTTTGTCAAAATAAAACAATTCTAAAACACAAGCCTTTTAATTAAATATCCTCTTCCTTCTTTTCTCTTGACCCTTACCACTACGACATTCTAGTGATTAGTAGGGAAATGTGGAGATAGTAATCAATAGGAGGATCGACATCCCCAAGGAAAGGGAGGGGCGCACTAACATGGCATGTCGCTCCACAATCAACACAATCATTCTTCGGTCACGGTAAAATCAAGACGGCAAAATGGGTACAGCCTATCCCTGTCGACAAAAGCACATAACGTCAGAAGCTCATCAGAAGTAAAAGCACATTGATTAATCCTTTTGAAAAATTAATTGAAATAGTATTATAGGATGCATATCGCAAACATTGCATGCATATGATAGGCTCCTATCTCTCAAAAAAAGAAGAGAAAGAAAAATGATAATAAAAAGAATAATGCCTGCTAGGATATTCTTAGGCAAAAGTTAGGGTAGCCCGCTAGATCGAAAACTCGCAAAGGGCGGTCTAGGCAAAAGTTAGGGCATTCATAAAAAAGGAAAAAGCCCGCTAAGATATCCTAGGCAAAAATTAAGGCAGCTCGCTAGACCGAAAACCCCAAAAGGGCGGTCTAGGCAAAAGATAGGGCTAAACCAAAAAGATGAATAAAAGAGTGGGGACCTTCATCATAATCATAAAAAGTCCAGCAGGAGAATGTCAGTCACTTTTTCAGATGCATCAATCAAAAAGAATAGATTGCATTTAGGGCATCCACACACAAGTAGTCACACAAAACAACTTTGTCAATGACAAAAATGAAAGAAATAAAAATTACTTCAGATAAAAAAGCAAAAAAATGACAAACATTCATGCATATAAGGAGACTAGCTCCATGTTTGTGATTGAAAACAGGATCACTGAGACTGAGTCTCCAAATAATGCCCTCAAGAAAATGAAGCAAGTCGTCAATCAAGCGACTCAGCAGAATAAGAGCTTCTGAAAATCAAGAGCTCCAACTACCATCCTTCTACCCAGAAAAGAAGGCACGAGAAAGTAAGAAGTCTTCAACATTTCTCAAGAAAGAAGAGCGAATTGTCATAAGAAGCTTCCAGAAGCCAAAGCTCCAATCATCACCCAACAAAAGAGGGCACAATCATCAAGACATCATAAAAGAAAAGCCGACGGAAAGGCTTAGTCATCCCCAAGAGGATCCTTGCCTACTCCGAAGGCAAAACAAAAATACTCCTCACGGCTCAGCATTACCACTACATGAGTCATCGAGCACACTCACCCAAAGTCTCCTCCACACTCCCCAACGGAGAATAAAGGCTCCAAGAGCCCATCATCATCATCATCAACAGTCAAATGAGTTCGATCTCCATACCATCAAGGGCTCAACATAAAGAGAAAAAAGAAGAAAACCCTTGCATCCCCAACGGATATCCAAAAGAAAGGGTCGCAATAGAGAAGGTCGAATAAAAATCCCCAAGTGGATCTCCCTACAAAAAGGATGAATAAGGAAATCTCCATCCTCAGTAGAATAAGAGCTTCATAAGGTCAGCTCGCATCAACATTAATCAAGGAGCCAGGACTCCATCCCAGAAAAATCGGATCCCCATGGAAGTTAATAATCCCTTGATGGATCACCTAAGAAAATTTTATCCCCTGCGGATCCCCAAAGAGAAGAAAAGCCTGCGTGCATAAAAAGAAACTAAAAAGTAACAAGGCGCATGCATTATCCCAATAAAAAAGCCAGATTTCAAAATCGCGATAAAAAAGAGATAAATCGTGGAAAAAGGCAAAATCAAATAAAAATCCTAACTTCCAGGAAATCAAATCCCTAAAGTGGGTCACCGCAGAAAAAGGGAAAATCAACAAAAAAGAGGAATCAGAAATTCCACTCCCCCCAACAGAATAAGAGCATCACAAACGCCAGCTCACACCCACATCAATTAAGGAGTCAAAACTCCATTCCCTCAGGGGGCAAATCAAAATTAGATCCCCGGGAAGGCAATCAATTCCCCGGTGGATCACCAAAAAGAGAAAAATTATCTCCAGTGAGCCTACGATAAAGGCAAATTCCAGACTCACATCCTTAGAAGAGTCATTTGCCTAGGCGTAGGCAATATCTGGCGAGCAAGAGCCAATTTCCCCAGAAAGGGACATCAACCTATTCGGAGGCAAACAAGTATGAAGTCTTCACCACTAATGAAGCATCCGCCTACTCAGAGGCACAGTAAACAAAAAAACAAAAAAACTCCAGAGGAATAAGAGCTTGAAGAAACCAGCTCTCATCAACACCAAACAAGGAGTCACAACTCCATTCCCCAAAAAGGCGACCAAAATTAGATCCCCAAGGAGTCAACCAACTCCCTAGTAGATCGCCAAAAAGCTTACCTAGAGAGCCTACTGCAAAGGCAAAACCTCAAACGCATATCCTCAAAAAGTTACTTGCCTATATCACCTAACATGGATATCCTTAGTGGAACGCATAGGCAAAACCTTGCAAGCAAAAAAGCAACATTAGCCTATTCAGAGGCAAAGAAAGAAGCAACACCAAAAGTCTTCACCTCCAAATGAAGCATTTGCCTACTCAGAGGCATTACCAGAAACTCAATGGATATCCGCCTACTCAAGAGGCGTCACCAAGATCAACAAATCCCCAGAGGATTCCTACCTACATAAGAGGCACTCATCAAAAATTCCTGACAACCAGCAAAGTTGGATGACCACTACCAAAAGATAAAAATCAAAGAATCCCCAACAACCAACAAGCTGGATGAACACCGACAAAATCCCCGGCACGATCCGGATGACCACTCAGGACCAAGCACATTCACCAACACAGAAATCACTCCCCAGGGAGCCGGCGCGTGATCAGAATCAGTAAGCCGCCACCACAGCCAAAGGATCAGCTACCGCAAGATGGAGCATCCGGAGGCTTAACACCAGATGGGGGTGTGTACTCACAGGGCCTTACAAAAGGGGGCTTATCAGACGGGGGTTCATACTCGTCAAACACCAGATGGGGGTGTGTACTCATCAGGCCTTACAGAAGGGGGCTTACCGGGCGGGGGTTCATACTCGTCAAACCAGATAAGGGTTCGTACTCATCAGCTGAAGGGGTCAGCTACCGCGTCAAAGGAGCATCCCGAGGTTTCACATCGGCGCGTGATCAGAATCAGTAAGCCGCCACCACAGCCAAAGGATCAGCTACCGCAAGATGGAGCATCCGGAGGCTTAACACCAGATGGGGGTGTGTACTCATCGGGCCTTACAAAAAGGGGCTTACCAGACGGGGGTTCATACTCGTCAAACACCAGATGGGGGTGTGTACTCATCAGGCCTTACAGAAGGGGGCTTACCGGGCGGGGGCTCATACTCGTCAAACCAGATGAGGGTTCGTACTCATCAGCTGAAGGGGTCAGCTACCGCGTCAAAGGAGCATCCCGAGGTTTCACATCGGCGCGTGATCAGAATCAGTAAGCCGCCACCACAGCCAAAGGATCAGCTACCGCAAGATGGAGCATCCGGAGGCTTAACACCAGATGGGGGTGTGTACTCATCGGGCCTTACAAAAGGGGGCTTACTAGACGGGGGTTCATACTCGTCAAACACCAGATGGGGGTGTGTACTCATCAGGCCTTACAGAAGGGGGCTTACCGGGCGGGGGTTCATACTCGTCAAACCAGATGAGGGTTCGTACTCATCAGCTGAAGGGGTCAGCTACCGCGTCAAAGGAGCATCCTAAGGTTTCACATCGGCGCGTGATAAGAATCAGTAAGTCGCCACCACAGCCAAAGGATCAGCTACCGCAAGATGGAGCATCCGGAGGCTTAACACCAGATGGGGGTGTGTACTCATCAGGCCTTACAAAAGGGGGCTTACCAGACGGGGGTTCATACTCGTCAAACACCAGATAGGGGTGTGTACTCATCAGGCCTTACAAAAGGGGGCTTACCGGGCGGGGGTTCATACTCGTCAAACCAGATGAGGGTTCGTACTCATCAGCTGAAGGGGTCAGCTACCGCGTCAAAGGAGCATCCCAGAAGCGCACAACACAACATTTCCCTAGAGTATCTGAAGGGCAACCAGGCAAGAGGGTCAACTCCTTTACCCTCCAGTCGATCACCTTGGCACAAAAGGCCGGCAGTCGACTGATCGGGTAAAGGGGGGGCAGCTGTAGACCCCAAATCTTGCCCGGCCTCCAAATAAAGAGCAGAAAACCTCCTATTTGAAGATGGACGAAGCCTAACAAGCCATTAGGAGAGACTATTAGGCCCCATACTAGGATAGGAGGGAGTTTTTGTACCAAAAAATAAGTTTTCTCGCCTTGTTGGGACGAGACCGCCGCCTGGATTTCCCAGACCGCCGTCTCGCCTCATGCAAGTGGCGAGACCGCCGTCTCGCTTGACGAGACGGCGGTCTCGCCACCTGCGAAGGGCGAGACGGCGGTCTCGCTTACCCAGACGGCAGTCTCGCTGCGTTTGATAGGGCGAGACGGCGGTCTCGACCCTGTCAGACGAGAACGGCGGTCTCGCCACCTGACAGCGCGAAAACCTATAAATAGGGGTCCTCCCCCCCTCATTTCCACACACCACAAGCTTCTAGCTCTCCCTTCTCTCTAAAACTTCTCTCTAGAATCCCTCCGACGCATTTCCGGAGTTTCTGAGTGCCTTTGAGAGCGTTTTTCGACGTCTAGAAAAGTTTCCAGCGTCGTGTAGAGTGAAGGGCTGCCAAAAAGCACCCATTTTCTTCAAAAGAAATAAAAAGAAAGCTTGCTTCGGAGGTTTAAATTCCCCCTCTCTACTTTTACTGCTTTAATTCTAAATTATGCAATAGATTAGGGCCATGTAGTCATAATTTTAAATTCCGCAAAATAAAAAGGGCAAAAGCATAATTTTCAAACGGTTTAAATATTTTTAAATAGTCGGCCTGTCATAGGGAACCCGAAAGGGGCGTCGTAAAGGGACTAACACTCCCTTTACACGTAGCTAATTCCCTTACCCAACTCTGGTTCTAATGACCAAAGTTGGTTTTCGAAAACCAACGCCTTTTAAAAAAACCCTTTTCCGATGTTTCCGATAAAAACATCGGTGGCGACTCCACAGAACCCTACAAAAATTAGTCCTTGGGTTAGCCCGGTTATCGGACAACCCAAGGACGCCCTTTCGAAAACCTCGCCCCTAGGTTAGCCCGGTTATCAGACAACCTAAAGGCGTTGTAACCACCCATAAAAAACGCGAAAAACAAAAAGGGTCGAAACCATCGCGTCGCTCCGACCACCATCTTTTTGATGGCGGCGACACTCACGTATGAATCAATCAAACTAATTCCAAACTCAAATTAAACATGAAACCTATCATATTTGATTCAAAAGCAACAATTTTACCATGTAATTCATCCTTAATTTCAAGAATTTCATCAACATTTCAAACTTTCAAAACAATGAACAGTAATCAAAATCAGACATTTCAATCTTAAGCGTATGAATAAAATTAAACATCTAACCCATACCTGATTCCTTCAAAATCTTTTGACTCTCCTCCTTTCCTCCTTTCTCTCTTATTTTTCTTCTCAATTTGGTGCCTCTCTCTTATTCTCCAAATTGGTCGTGGCTTTTGGTGTTGGAGGGGTTTTTTATTTTGCATGATTTTCCTACACGGTTTCTTCTATTTATATACCTCTCCACTGACTTAATTTCTTCTCCAATTTTCTTCACCGCCTTAATTTCAATTCAATTCTTCACCGCCTCAATTCAAATGTATTAAGGCCACAGTACATCACCGACCTTTTCTTTTTCTCTTTTCGTTATTATTATTATTATTATTATTATTATTATTATTTTATTATTTTATTTTATTTTTATTTTTTATTTTATTTTTTATTATTTTATTTTTCTATATCCTTTCTTCTCATAAAATGTTTACATAATATTTATATAATAATTTCTAGGAACTTAAGAAAATAATTAATTACAGAAATTGGGATCTTACATCATGCAAGCAAAGAGATATGAATAATTATACCTATGTATAGATGCAGACTCACTAATCACTCTACCATTTTAATCCAAGTAACCTTTGACTTCATCATATTAGCCTTTGACTTCATCAAATCAACAAGATCTTCGTTTTATCAAATGATTCAATAAGATCTTCATCACTTTCAAAAAGAAGCTCCAAAAAGAGCTTTTATATATATCTCTTGAAAACGTGAGGACGCTTTTTGGCAATCCCCTCCCTCTACAAGAGCACTCCTCCCACAAACAATAAAATTAATACACTACCGAGCTCCGGACGTCTCAAAAGGAGACTTCCTTGACCGATTAATCCAAAAAGGATAACCGAAAAGACCACTCGGACTCTAAAACAAAGTAAAAAATGCTCGGAAAATATTTTAGAGTAGGAGAGAGAAGAGAGCTCTCAATCCAAGGTGTAGAAGTGTGTGAAAATGGGGGAGAATGACGTCCTATTTATAGGCTCGTGGATCCAGGAGGCCGGGATGGCCGTCCCGGATTTTGTTAGGTGGGACGGTCATCTGGAATTTTGGGACGGCCGTCCCGGGCTACAAAAGGAGTGAGATAATCTTCTGGATTTGGGACGGGCATCTCAAGCCCCCAAGGGGGTTGAGACGGTCGTTTGGATCTAGGATGGCCGTCCCAGCCTTCTGAAAAAAACTCCTAATTTTGTTTCTAATAACACCCTCCTTTTCTTAAATGGAGCCTAGAAAACACTACTAGGAGCCTAATGAAGCCTTGACCATCTTCGAAACGGAGGATTTCTGAACTTATTGCAAGGTCGGGCAAGATTTGGGGTCTACAATAATCAGCAAAAATTATCAGCGAAAGAGGTTCAAGATTCCAGCAAAATTTTATGTTAGGGACAACTGAACTAGTTGCAAAAATAGAAGTTTGACTTCCTAAGGAATGGTTTACCCCATAGATCTGTCATTGGAAAATATAATTGGTCAAATAGATAAAGGAGTATCGACTAGGAATTCTTTAAATAAACTATGCAATCATATGCTTTTGTATCTCAAATTGAACCTAAATATATTTCTGATGCATTGGATGATGAATTTTGGATAAATGTCATACATGAGAAATTAAATCAAATTGTTAGAAATAATGTGTGGGAGTGTAGACCCCAAATCTTGCCTGGCCTCCAAATAAAGAGCAAAAGACATTCGTTCAAAGATGGGCAAGGCCTAGAAGGTCCCTAGGATAGATCAATAAGCCCCATTTTAGAATAGAAAGGTTTTTTGTACGGGAAAAATAAGAAATTCCACCTAAAGCACCAAGACTGTCGTCTCGTTTGGCGAGACCATCGTCTCACCACTTGCCAATGGCAAGACTGCCGTCTCACCACTTGCCAATGGCGAGACTGCCGTCTCGTCAATCGCCAATGGTGAGACCGCCGTCTTGTTTGGCGAGACGGCCTTCTCGCCATTTGCCGAGGGCGAGACCGCCATCCTGTTTGGCGAGACGGCGGTCCAACCTGACAGGCGCGAATTTCTATAAAAGGGGGGGGCCGACCTCATCCTTTTCACACCACAGAACAACTTTCCCTTCTGCAACTTTCTCAAATTCTTCTCCTAGGATCCCTCCGAAGCATTTCCGGAGTTTCTTAGTGTTCTTAGTGAGTATCTTGTAGTGTTGCGAGAAAGAACGATCAGCACTGTAGAGCATGGAGGTTGCCAAAATCCACCTTTTTCCAAGAACATTAATACAAAACTTGCTTCGAAGGTTCCTACACTTTCTATCTTCTTTTACCGCTTTCTTATTACATCTATATGTGCATTAGTTGTTAGGGCCATGTAGTCAACATTTTAAATTCCGTAAATGAATAAATAAGGGTAAAAACGTAATTTTAGAGTTTTTATTTATAAAATAAATTGTCCATCATAGGGAACCCGAAAGTGGCATCGTAGGGAAGCTAATACCTTCCCTACACATAACTAACTCCCTTACCCAACTCTGGTTATAATGGCCAAAGTTGGTTTTTCTAAACCAACGCCTTCTTTTTCTTCCTTTTCCAATGTTTCTGGATAAAACATTGGTGGCGACTCCAAAACCCTTTTCGAAAACTTCACCTTTAGGTCCAGCCCGGTTATCGAACAACCTAAAGGCGTTGTAACTTCACTTTAAAAACGCGAGTCGAAGCAAAACCATCGCGTTGCTCCGACCGCCTCTTGTGACGGCGGCGACAGATGGCGACTCCACTGGGGAAGCCTAGAGAGTTGATCCCATCTAGTGATGGTCCAGTTTGTTAAATAAAAGACTTAAAATTTTCGTTTTTACCTTGCCTTATTTTATAACATGTTTTATTTTCTTGGCTTTAATAGATGTTGTTTGTTTATTTTATGCAATTGTTTGAAATCCAAAATGTACACAAACCCTTGCATACAACAGTTCCCCTTATACCCGAAGGAAAGTGGGAAATCCATAGGGAGTGGGTGGCAGGTACGATTTGTCGTAGTGAGGGCCATGAGCCCACCGGTATGGTTGGAAACCACCACTCAAGGTGATAACCTTCCTCTTTTGGCACAAAGACTGACTAAGGCCTTAGTTTCATGCATGTTTGGAAGGCTGGAGAGTAGGGACCCTATAATGGGGACACCTTGGGGGCCTGGCCTTGGTGAGGAAAATTAGAACTACCCTGAATATGCACTCTTCGGTAGGAGACCCCTACCTCATAATTAAAGGCGTCGTCCTACTTGTTCGCAGATGAGTGAATTGTGTGTGCATTTGTTTTTTGCATTTGATTGCATAGCATAACCATACAACAGACAAAAAATAGAAAAACCTCAAAAAATATTTTCGCAATAAACACCCTTATCTCGGACAGTCTTCCTTTTAACTAGTCTGGTTTCAGGTTCTTTGTAAGCTAAGTAGCCACGCAGTCTGACAAAAGAGATAAGGGACGTTAAAATTATTCTTTTGCAATAAACCATTTTATCTCGGATAGTCTGTCTTTTAGCTAGTCTGGTTTCAGGTTCTTTGTAAGCTAAGTAGCCACGCAGTTCGACAGAAGAGATAAAAGGTTATAAAATAAACCAAACAAATAAATCCAATAAATAAAAAATGTTAAACTCATAAAATGAATAAAACGATTTTTTGACAAAGTCAAAGCATTCATATCGCATCATGTCATAAGTGGAAAAACCAAGAGAGAAAATAAAAGGAAAACGTATATGGTGACTTTCGTTATACTTGTCAAATCCATGACGGGGAAGGAACCATTACACTAAAGTGGGTATGGTACTCCGCAAAGCATAAGCTTTTAGGATGATACATAAGTCATTTTCTTAGAAGATATCAATCCCACACCTATCATTCATTTCCATTAATAAAATTCATTCTTGGGCATCTTAGAAAGTGGCTAGTCCTCTTCCCATCCGAACCCGTGCACAGAAGGCTAGAGCTATGGAGCATTTGGAGGAACAGAACCGCAAACTTACCGCTGAGGTTAGCGCCCTCCGAGAGCAAATGGCGCAATTAATGGAGGTCATGCGCCAAAAAAAAAACTAAACAAAGGGGAAACTCATGGTGACCGCGCCTCTCGCCATGAGGAAGAAGAAGAAGAGGAGTTCTTCTTTGAGCATAAAGCCCCTGTGCAGTCTGATGCCAAGGCAATGCACATTCACATTCCCAGACTTCCCCAAGTATGTTGGACTGACTTGCCCCAAGAGTCATCTTACGATGTACTATTGTAAAATGGTTGCACATGCTGAAAATGAGAAACTCCTAATCTACTGCTTCTAGGAGAGCCTAGCTGACTCAGCCCTCAACTAATACATACAGCTGGAGAAGGGGCAAGTCCAAAATTGGAAGCAACTGGTGGACGACTTCCTTCGTCGTTACCGATATAACATCGATATAACCCCAAATAGGTCAAATCTTAGGACTTTAAGCAAGAAGAATGACGAGTCCTTCAAGGCATACGCCCAGAGGTGGAGGGAGATGGCTGCCTAGATGGAGCCCCCGCTGACGGACAAGGAGACAGTGGCTATGTTCATAGATTCATTGATAGGAGCTTACTATGACAAGGCAATAGCCAGTACATCTAACCTTTTTTCAGACATAGTCATCGTGGGGGAGAGAGTGGAACAAGGGCTAAGAAGTGGGAAGATAGTGCAATCTTCCCCTTCCAGCGTCTCATTCAGAAAGCCCTCCAGCAAGAAGAAGGAGGAGGTTGTGCACGCAATTAACCTCGCTACTCCTTCTTCCGCTCCGCAGATGGTTCGGCAGCCGCGCAAAAAAGAAAGAAAATTCACTCCTATTTCAACCTCTTATGGGAAGCTGCTGCTAGAAGCCAAGCTCCTGGCCCGTGCCCCTCCCAAGAAGATAGAGTCTCCTTATCCCGAGTGGTACAAATCAAACGAGAAATGCGACTACCACTCGGATTCACCTGGGCATTCAATGGAGACCTGCTTGACCCTAAAGTATAGGGTCCAAGAGCTAATCAATGTCGGGTGGATAACCTTCGACGCCTCCACCTCTGATGTAGATGTCAAACCTCTTGCGAAGCCAGAGTGAAAGGAGGGAAGGATTGGAAGGATCAACTCTTGGGTTTTTCCTTTTTTAAGTTTTTTCTTGTATTTCCTACGATCCCCGCCCGTGGCCATGGGAACACTGATTAAAAGGGCATGTAAATATACTTTCTTTTTTAATACATGAGGCATTTTTCATATTCATTCTCATTATTTTCCCTCTTCTATTTATTATTTTTTCAAAATAACTGAATAATAAAATCTATGACTAAAACAGAACCTAAAAAAAATCATGTTTGTGATTGATGAATCTTTGTGGGACTCGGAAGCCGAAGGCGAATGGGTCGAGTCCGACAGTGAGTAGGGGACCATTTCCCCGGACATGCAGAGAATGCAAGAAAAAGAAACTCGAATCATATAGCTGCATCAAGAGGAAACAAAAACTATCAATTTGGGACAAGGAAATGATAAGAAAGAGATAAATATCGGCAACCAGATTGATAATGACATAAAGGAGGAATTAATACAACTTTTGAAAGAGTATGTGGATGTGTTTGCCTAGTCTTATCATGACATGCCCGAGCTCGATACAAACATAGTGGAACATCGTTTGCCTTTAAAAGAAGGATTTTGGCCTGTGAAATAAAAGCTCAAGAGAAATAAACCGGATTGGTTCTTGATGATTAAGGAGGAAGTACAAAGACAACTAGACACTAACTTCCTTGTAGTATCCACATACCCCGAATGACTGGCAAACATAGTGTCCGTCATCAAGAAAAGCGGAAAAGTCAGAGTATGTGTGGACTATAGGGACCTAAATCGAACAAGTCCAAAGGATGACTTCCCCCTACCACACATTGACACATTAGTGGATCACACCGCTACAAACACAATTTATTCCTTCATGGACGGATATGCGGGGTACAATCAAATTAAGTTGGTCATCGAGGATAGGGAAAAAATCTCCTTCATCACACCGTGGGGTACCTTTTGCTATAAGGTAATGCCTTTTGGGCTCAAAAATGCAAGGGCTACCTATCAGAGGGCTATGGTCACACTATTCCACGACATGATCCACAAAGAAATAGAAGTATACGTGGATGACATTATCGCCAAGTCCAGAAACGAGGTGGACCATATTCAATATCTTAAGAAGTTGTTTGATCGACTTCGAAAATATCAGCTTAAACTGAACCCAGCAAAATGTACTTTCAGAGTACGGTCAGGCAAACTCCTAAGGTTCATCATCATCCAAAAGGGAATCGAGGTAGACCCTGACAAAATAAAGGCAATCTTGGAAATGACCCCACCAAGAATAGAAAAGGAAGTTAGAGGATTTTTGGGCCGAATAAACTATATTGCCAGGTTCATCGCACAGCTAACGGAAAAATGTATACTCATCTTTAAGTTGTTGCGTGAAAACCAGCCAACGGTGTGGAATGAAGAATGCCAACAAGCGTTCGATAAGATCAAGATATGCTTAACCAATCCGCCAGTATTGGTGCCACCCGTTGAAGGAAAACCTCTGATCTTATATCTGTCAATACTTGAAGAGTCCATGGGATGTGTGCTTGGTCAGCAAGATGAAATAGGGAAGAAGGAGCGAGCCATATATTATCTCAGCAAAAAGTTCCTAGACTATGAGACCCGTTATACACCATTCGAAAAAACATGTTGTGCATTGGTGTGGGCAACTCAACGTCTCCGATAATACATGGCTCAACACACAACATGTTTGGCTCCAAAATGGACCCAATCAAGTACCTCTTCGAAAAGTCCATCTTCACTGGAAGAATAGCTAGGTGGAAAGTGCTCCTCTCAGAGTTCGATATCATTCATGTCACCCAGAAAGCTATTAAAGGTAGTCCCCTAGCAAACTATCTAGCACATGGATCGATGAACGAGTATCAATCCACACAAGACGACTTTTCCGATGAACATATCATGCACATTGTACATGAAGAGACCAAAGAAGACGCATGGACTATGTTTTTCGATGGAGCCTCGAACATGCTTAGACACGGGATTGGAGTCATCTTGATATCCCCAGAAAAGAAATATATCCCACTAACGGCCAGGTTAAATTTTGACTGTACAAATAATATGACTGAATACGAAGCTTGTGCATTGGGAATCCAAGCATCTCTAGATCATGGGGTGACCAAACTCAGAGTTTTCGGTGATTCATCCCTTGTCATCTATCAACTCAAGGGTGAATGGGAAACCCGAAACTCCAAATTAATCCCATATCTAGAGCATATTTGCGATTTGATTTCGAGACTGGAAAGTGTCACTTTCAAATATATCCCTCGAAAAGACAATCAATTTGCAGACGCCCTCGCTACTTTATCATCCATTTTCTCTTTAGACCAAGAGCATGAGATGCCGACTATTCAAATCAAACTGCATGACAAACAAGCTTTTTGCATGATAGTAAACAGCGAGCAAGACAAAAACCCTTGGTATCACGACATTAAGTGATACCTCACGAAGGGTGAATATCCCGAAGGAATTAGTGATAATGACAAAAGGACCATCCAGAAGAGGGCCATAGGGTTTGCACTGATTGGAGAAACCCTCTATAAAAAGAATTTTGATTCCACTCTGTTAAGGTGTGTGGATCATGAGGAAGCCCAAACCTTGATAAAGGAGATTCATAAAGGAGCTTTTGGGACCCACGCACCTGGGCATGTCATGGTAAAGAAGATCCTAAGGGCAAGGTATTTCTGGTCCACAATGGAAGGCAATTGTCACCAATATGCTAAAAGATGTCACAAGTGTCAAGTCTATGCCGATAATGTTCACGTTCCACCTGCACCTCTCAACACATTGGCTATGCCCTGGCCATTCTCCATGTGGGGCATGGACGTCATCAGAACCATTGAGCCCAAAATATCTAATGGTCACTGCTTTATCTTGGTGGTCATTGACTATTTTACCAAATGGGTAGGGGCAGCATCATACGCACACGTGACTAGAAAAGTGGTGACCACCTTCATCAAGAGGAATATTCTATGTCGGTATGGTATCCCTCATCGGCTCATTACCGATAATGGAACCAATATAAACAACAAGATGATGGAAGAATTATGCCAAGATTTCAAGATTCAACACCACAATTCCTCTCCATACCGACCTAAAATGAACGGAGTAGTGGAGTCAATCAACAAAAACATCAAAAAGATCATCCAAAAAATGGTAATAACATACAAGGACTGGAACGAAATGTTACCCTTCGCCTTGCACGGATATCGAACTTTCGTACGGACCTCCACTGGGGCCACCCTATTCTCCCTTGTATATGGCATGGAGGTTGTATTGCCAGTAGAAGTTGAAATACCCTCCCTAAGAGTCATTATGGAAGCAAAGCTAACAGAAGCAGAATGGGTCCAGAATCGGTACGACCAACTTAACCTGATCGAAGAAAAATGGTTGGATGCCATACGTCGTGGGCAAGCCTATCAAAAGAAGATCAAGAAGGTCTACGATATGAAAATCAATCCCCGCATGTTCCAAGAAGGGGATTTAGTAATAAAGAAACTACTTCCCGCCCAGAAGGACAAAATTGGAAAATGGGCAGTAAACTATGAAGGACCCTTTGTGGTCAAGCGAGCTTTCTCAGAAGGAGCTCCTATCCTCACTAACATGGATGGAGAAGAGCTTCGACATCCAGTTAACTCAGACGCGGTAAAAAAGTATTATGCTTGAAAACATTGCTCATGACCCGTCAGGACGAAAACTCGCAAAGAGCATCTTGGGCAAAAGATAGGGTCTATATTCCTCGCTAGGACACGTCCTAGGCAAAAATTACAGGTTCCAAAAAAAAAAATTACACACACACAACAAAAAAGAGCAATGATTACCTTAGCTGAAAACCGCAAGGCGAATAAGGTAGTATCCTTCCAAAAGCAAGCAGACTTCGCATGGTTTTCACTCCGGGCTCGAGCATCTCAACCAAAGCGACTGGGAGAAATAGAGAGACAAATGTTAGGGACATGATTGTTATAGCTTATACAGTGTAGCCAACCTTGGCCAACTATGCTTCTAAATCCCTTTGTAAATCCTTTTGTAAAGCATTTGTTTATATCATTAAAATTGTCTTTTACTTCTTTTCTCTTGACCAATTTATGAAAATGCCTCTTTATTAATGAAACATGAGCATGCATAAAGAACCAATACAAGAAAGCATAAGGATGGAAAAGGAAAAAGATAAAGAATGATGTCTGCTAGGAGATTCTTAGGTAAAAATTAGGGCAGCCTACTAGATCGAAAACCCGCAAAGAATGGTCTAGGAAAAAGTTAAGGCACTCATAAAAAGCCCGTTGAGATATCCTAAGCAAAAATTAAGGCAGCCTGCTAGATCGAAAACCCCAAAAGGCGGTTTAGGCAAAAGTTAGGGCTTAACAAAAAAGAAAATAAAGAAAAGCCCATCAACGTAACGCTCAACAGAAGAATACTAGTCACTTTCTAGATGCATCAAATAAAAGTAGATTGTATTTAAGGCATCCACACAAATAATTGCACAAAACGACTTTGTCAAAATTGAAAAACAAAAATAAAGAACTGCTTCAGATAAATAACAAAAATGAAAATCATTCATGCATATAAGGAGTCTAGCTCCATGCTTGCATTTGAAAACAAGAAGCACTTAAAAGAAAGCCTCCAAATGAAGTTCCTCTCAAGAAAACAACGTGAACCAAAAGTTTTCACTTCCAAAGAAGCATCTGCCTACTCAAAGGCATTACCAGAACCTTAATAAATGCTCGCCTGCTCAAAGGCGCTCACCAAAAATCCCCGACAACTAGCAAAGTCAGATGACCACTGAAAAGATCAAAATAAAGAATCCCCAGTAATCAACAAGCTGAATGGCCATCAGGAAAAGCCAGAAATCAAAGAATCCCCGGTGTTAGAAAAGTAGTTTTAGATCAAGAGGGGGGTGAATTGATCTTTGAAAGATTTTTGCAATTAACAGATTATCTATTTGTAAAAATAAGATTTCAGATATGTTCTTGAATCACAAAGCAATCAATCAACAATAAACGCAGCAACAGAATTAAAAGAGGAGAAAGGTTTAGAAAGATATCACCGGTGTTTATACTGGTTCACCCAATACCAGGGCTACGTCCAGTCTCCAGCCAAATTCCAGCTGGGTTCCACTAGATCAAATGTTTTACAGATTACAATCTTACACTTAATCTACAATAAGAACCACAATTCCAGTTCCTGCACCTAACCTTTCACCAAGAACCAAATTCCAGTTCTTGACAACCTCTACAACCAAATTCCAATTGCAGAGAAACCAGTGCCCACAATTCCAGGCACCAAACAATACAAAAAGAATGTAAAGAATTGAAAAGAAGAAACTAGAATGCTCAAACAAGTTTTATGCAATTCTGCAGTGTGTTTCTTCTCCAAAAGAAAGCAATTTGCCTCAAGAAAGAATTTCAAAGAACTTCACAAAAACTGGTGCGAATCTTTCTTGAAAGAGTGCTAAAGTTTGCTTGCTTGATTGCTAAAGATTGATGTTTCAATGTGTGTTTTAAAATGTTCAAGCCAAACTGTTTTTATAGAATATTTTCAAAACTTCTGGTTTAATCAATCTGTTAAAATAATCTTTTAATCTGTTCAAAGTCTAGTTTTAATCTGTTAAAACTTCTTTTAATCCATTAAAGCGTTCTTAATTATTTAACAGATTTGTTTTAACTGATACGACAATGTTTATATCAATTAAAACTCTTTACAAAAAATCTTCTAATTTGATTTAATCGATTGTTTCGCGTTTCAATCGATTAATATACTCGCAAAACTTTATTGTAAAATTTTCAAAGTGATTTTAATTGATAAAAATAAGTTTTAATCGATTAAAACTTTGTGTAGAAATTTTCTAAGTTGTTTTAATCGATTGAAACGTGTTTTAATCGATTGAAAAAGCTCTGATCGGTCATAACTCAATTCTGATCGAACATATCTGATTCTGATCGGTCATAATTCAATTCTGATCGATCATATCTGATTCTGATTGGTCATAATTGCATTCTGATCGATCATCCTGAACACTAAGTGGTTTTAATCGATTAAAACCAAGTTGTATCGATTAAAATACTGCAAAAACACTTCTCTTAACATTTTAAGTGATTTTAATCGGTTATTTCGAAGCTTTATCAGTTAAAACACTGACAGAAGGTTTTCAAAACTTTCTTTAATGAAAACAACCAGTTATTTCGAAATTATATCAGTTAAAAACTTGTTTAAGAAAGCTTTTGTTAAAATACTTTGTTTTTAACTGCTTAAACGTTTTTAGAGGCATTTTGCAAAATCTTTTAAGTGAAGAAACCTCATGCAGCAGAAAAGATAAAAATGATTATACCTAAGCATAGCTGCGGATACACTTATCCCTCTACTCTTTTATCTAAGTGATTGTTGACCGCTACAAAGTTGACTTTGACTTTATCTTTGACTTCATCAAATCAACAAGATCTTTGCCAGAGTATTTCAATAAGATCTTCATAACTTTTAGTCTCCCCCTATTTGATGAAGACAAACACCACTTTGAAAAATAACTCGCAAGAGAAGTCCCTTGATAATACAGATTAGTGAGTAATAAAGAAATGAATTATTTTCCTATTTCTCCCCCTAAATTGTTGCTTCCTAAATAAAGAATTATTTCTGATCAAAAGTAAATCAACTAAAGCAA
This sequence comes from Sphenostylis stenocarpa, assembly GCA_963425845.1. Lineage (NCBI taxonomy): Eukaryota > Viridiplantae > Streptophyta > Magnoliopsida > Fabales > Fabaceae > Sphenostylis > Sphenostylis stenocarpa. The sequence goes on from OY731401.1 coordinate 7,773,983, forward strand.
CTATTCTCCCCTTTTGACTTCATCAAAAAAATAGGGAACAGAAGAGAAATAATGCAAATGTATGTAATAAGTTTGAGAGTTTGAAAATTGAGAAAAAATGAATACGATATCTTACTCATGTAAAGATCAATAGAAGTTGATTTAAACTTATCTTCATTAACACGTTTGTAATGAATACAATTAACACGTGTAAAGATAAGGGAATCACGCTTTAGTAGCATGTTACAAGAACAACCATTAACTAAAGCCTTTAATTTTTCTTTCCGAATAAAAATCGATTAAAAACAGGACAAAATCGATTAAAAAGTTCTTGTTTAATGATTTTAATCGATTGAAATAAAGGTTTAATCGATTAAATCAAGTAAAGGACTTCAAAAGTATGAAACATAAGTGCATTTAATCGATTAATTCGACATTTAATCGATTAAAACAGATAAAGAAAAATGTTGTATAAATTCTTTTAATCAATTTAAAAAAAATTATTGATTAAAACAACCAGCTTTGCAAACTAAGTAATGTTTGATGCATCTAAAATGCCTAATTCAGATGCGAATTTTGTAAAACTGATCTCGAGCAAGAGGTTTTGTAAAAATATCTGCTAGTTATTTTTCAGTTTCTATAAAGAAAATTTCACAATCACCTTTCAAAACATGATCTCTAATGAAATGGTGTCTATGCTTTGTCCTAGAATGTTGGATTGGATTTTTAGTTAACATAATGGCACTAGTATTATCACACAAGAGAGGAATTTTTCTGAGAATTAAACCATAATCCTCAAGCTGTTGTTTGATCCAAAGAGATTGAGCACAACAACTCCCAGCTGCAATGTATTCTGCTTCAGCTGTAGAAAGGGCAACACATGATTGCTTTTTACTGTGCCATGAGATTAGACTGCTTCCAAGGAGATGACAGGTGCCACTGGTGCTTTTTCTATCAAGCTTACAACCTGCAAAATCTGAGTCAGAGTATCCAACTAGATTTAGTTTTGACTTACCTGGATACCATAACCCAACATTTAAGGTTCCTTTGAGATATTTGAGGATCCTTTTTGTAGCAGTAAGATGAGACTCTTTTGGTGCAGATTGGAACCTGGCACACATACAAACACCGAACATAATGTCAGGTCTACTTGTTGTTAAATATAGCAAAGAACCAATAAGCCCTCTATATTTAGTTTCATCAACAAATTTTCCTTTTTCATCGAGAGTCAAGATAGCAATTTGTGGACATAGGTGTTGATGCCTCCTTGCAGTTGTTCCATCTCAAATTTCTTTAAGAGTTCTGTGCAGTATTTGGATTGATGAAGAAAGCTTCCTTCTTGAAGTTGTTTAACTTGTAATCCAAGAAAGTAGTTGAGTTCCCCCATCAAACCAGGCTTCCAGATGGCCACCGGGATTTGCAGCAGAGGAAGATTCCCCTTTTGCTTCTTTCTTGACTTAGATCTTCTCAGCATCTTGTTGTAATTTTAGAGAAGAGTTTCGAGACGTGTATACAAGGAAAGAAGGGAGAAGCACTTTGAATCAGGAAGAGAAGAATGAGAACAATGAGCTACAAGAGAACAAACTGAAGATTCACAGATGTCAATTTTCGTGAATTGCAGTTTACTTTAGACAGAACCTGCAAAATCAGTTTTAATTGCATATGTCCCCTTGACTGAGAATACGGGCACAGATTCTTGGACAGTGGGTGTATCAGCTAAACTGTTCTTGGAAAGATGTTTGACTTGGTCAAACAATATTTAAAAGCATTATGCAGATTTTGATTACCATAAAAACTTGGGATTTTGACTTTGATTTGCTTACCAATTTTCAATTGGATGTTATAAAACTAATTTTCAGAAACAAATTAGTCGATTAACCAACTAATTAACCTATTAATTTGATCTTTAATACTAGGTTTGAAAATGCTACAGTGAAATAATCGATTAATTCATAAAGGAATCGATTAGTCTTGTACAGGATGAAATTAATAAAATGATAACAGAATTTAAATCGATTAAAACGAAAAAGAATCGATTAAATTTGACATCTTAGTGTTTTTAGTTGATATAAATTTCTTTTTAATCGATTAAAACAGCTAAACTCAAATCCTGAGAACATTTTAATCGATTAATTCGCATTTCAATCGATTAAAATGGTACGGACAGATTTTCTGATATCCTCTGTAAGTTATTTTAATCGATTAATACTGTTTTATATCAATTAAAATAATCAATTTATGAAAGCAGAACCTGATTTGCTGTTTTGAATACCAAGGGACTCCCAGATTTTGTTCCTGCAACACAGATTTAGCATGTTTCTGGTACCCTTTATAATTACTGGGTCCAATCAGGTTATTTGAAATGAATTATTTTTGGGAATCCATTTCATTCTACCTTTAGGAATAACATACTTTTTAATTCTACAGTATTTTACTGAATGATCTCTTTTCATGCAGTAAAAACATTTAATCACAGAGTATGATTTCCTATTTACATTTGTTTTTCTGAATTTCATCCTAGATTTAAATCCTATTCCAGATTTGTCAAAAATTAGTTTTTGTGACCCAAGTAAAACATCAAGATTAGCTTGACCTTGTGTAAATCTTGAAACGGTTTGTGATAAAAAATCAATTTTCTTTTGTAATTCTGAACAATTATTACAGGGTTTATTACATGCACAATCAGAATTATCATGAATTAATTTTAAGAAATCACGATCAATTTCATCTTCAAGGATTTTCTTTTCAAGAGAGTCTACTTTATTTACTAGCCAATTATTCAATCCTTTTAGCTTATCATTTTCTTTTTGTAGTTTCTTAGCCTCTTCATGCATTTCATTAAATGCTTCTTGTAATGAATTATAATTCACTAAATTTGAAGAAGAATTAGAACTTACACTGCTGGATTGAAGGTTGTGATTAGCCATTAGACACAGATTGGCTTCTTCATTGTCGAATTGTCTCGTTGATGAAGTGTCATTGTCATCACATGCTACATAGGCTCTTCTTTTGACTTTCTCTTCTTTCTTGTCATTATATTTGTTCTTTTCTCGGGCACTTCATTCTTACATGGCCCCGCTTACCACAACCATAGAATTTAAAGTTAGAAAAATCAGTTTTTTCTCATACCTTTTATGTTTTTCCTTGTCTTGAATCTTTTTCTTGAGAAATTTGTTGAATTTTCTCGACAAGCGATCCTAGATTCTCACTTTCCTCCTCTGATTCTTGATTCCTTTCTTCAACTTTGAGTGCTATACTTTTTCTTTTCTTCTCGTAGACTTCTTGTTCATTAAATCTGTTAATTTCCATTTCATGTTCTCTCGAGTTTGCCAAACAAAGAGGTTGTTGTCATGACGGACAAATCCTTTGACTCGAAATTGCTCGTGACCTTTGGTCGCCATGACCTGTCAAGACATTTCAAGACTTTAATATTTAATTCTTCTTTATCAAAGGTTTTACCTAGGCCCATTAGATGATTAATGATGTGAGTGAATCGCTTCTGCACATCCGCAATGCTTTCACCAGCTTTGCATTTTGAAAAGCTCATATTCTCTTATGAGAGTATGCTTTCTCGGCTCTCTTTACATTTGTTGTCCCTTCATGAGTAACCTCAAGAACATCCCACATCTCCTTGGCAGATTTGCATTGGGAGACCCTAAAAAACTCATCCATGTTAAGTGCGAAGTAATTATATTTTTAGCAAGTGCAATCATTTTGAACTTTTTTCTTTTCCTCATCATTTAAACTGGACCATTCTTTTTCTCGTAATTAAAGGGCCATTAGCAATTACATCCCAAACATTTCTATCAATAGACTCAATAAAGATCTTCATCCTAATTTTCCAAAAAGGATAATCTATTCCACAAAACAATGGAGGTCTCGTTAATAGAAGCTCCCTCGAAAACGGTAATCTGCTTTCAGCCATGGATCGAAGAACTTGAATAACTCTCAAGCACCTCGCTCCGATGCCAATTGTTAGAAAAGTAGTTTTAGATCAAGAGGGGGGTGAATTGATCTTTGAAAGATTTTTGCAATTTACAGATTATCTATTTGTAAAAATAAGATTTCAGATCTGTTCTTGAATCACAAAGCAATCAATCAATAATAAACGCAGCAACGTAATTAAAAGAGGAGAAAGGTTTAGAAAGATATCACCGATGTTTATACTGGTTCACCCAATACCAGGGCTACGTCCAGTCTCCAACCAAATTCCAGCTGGGTTCCACTAGATCAAATGTTTTACAGATTACAATCTTACACTTAATCTACAACAAGAACCACAATTCCAGCTTCCGCACCTAACCTTTCACCAAGAACCAAATTCCAGTCTTCGACAACCTCTACAACCAAATTCCAGTCTGCAGAGAAACCAAGGCCCACAATTCCAGGCACCAAACAATACAAAAAGAATGTAAAGAATTGAAAAGAAGAAACTAGAATGCTCAAACCAGCTTTTATGCAATTCTCGCAGTAGTGTTTCTTCTCCAAAAGAAAGCAATTTGCCTCAAGAAAGAATTTCAAAGAACTTCACAAAAACTAGTGCGAATCTTTCTTGAAAGAGTGCTAAAGTTTGCTTGCTTGATTGCTAAAGATTGATGTTTCAATGTGTGTTTTAAAATGTTCAAGCCAAACTGCTTTTATAGAATATTTTCAAAACTTCCGGTTTAATCAATCTGTTAAAATAATCTTTTAATCTGTTCAAAGTCTAGTTTTAATCTGTTAAAACTTCTTTTAATCCATTAAAGCGTTCTTGATTATTTAACAGATTTGTTTTAACTGATACGACAATGTTTATATCAATTAAAACTCTTTACAAAAAATCTTCTAATTTGATTTAATCGATTGTTTCGCGTTTCAATCGATTAATATACTGCAAAACTTTATTGTAAAATTTTCAAAGTGATTTTAATCGATAAAAATAAGTTTTAATCGATTAAAACTTTGTGTAGAAATTTTCTAAGTTGTTTTAATCGATTGAAACGTGTTTTAATCGATTGAAAAAGCTCTGATCGGTCATAACTCAATTGATCAACATATCGATCTGATCGGTCATAATTCAATTCTGATCGATCATATCTGATCTGATTGGTCATAATTGCATTCTGATCGATCATCCTGAACACTAAGTGGTTTTAATCGATTAAAACCAAGTTGTATCGATTAAAATACTGCAAAAACACTTCTCTTAACATTTTAAGTGATTTTAATCTGTTATTTCGAAGCTTTATCAGCTTAAAACACCGACGTAAGGTTTTCAAAACTTTCTTTAATGAAAACAACCGATTATTTCGAAATTATATCGCTTAAAAACTTGTTTAAGAAAGCTTTTGTTAAAATACTTTGTTTTTAACTGCTTAAACGCTTTTAGAGGCATTTTGCAAAATCTTTTAAGTGAAGAAACCTCATGCAGCAGTAAAAGATAAAAATGATTATACCTAAGCATAGTCGCGATACACTTATCCCTCTACTCTTTTATCTAAGTGATTGTTGACCGCTACAAAGTTGACTTTGACTTTATCTTTGACTTCATCAAATCAACAAGATCTTTGCCAGAGTATTTCAATAAGATCTTCATAACTTTTAGTCTCCCCCTATTTGATGAAGACAAACACCACTTTGAAAAATAACTCTGCAAGAGAAGTCCCTTGATAATACAGATTAGTGAGTAATAAAGAAATGAATTATTTTCCTATTTCTCCCCCTAAATTGTTGCTTCCTAAATAAAGAATTATTTCTGATCAAAAGTAAATCAACTAAAGCAACTATTCTCCCCCTTTTGACTTCATCAAAAAAAAAATAGGGAACAGAAGAGAAATAATGCAAATGTATGTAATAAGTTTGAGATTTTGAAAATTGAGAAAAAATGAATACGATATCTTACTCATGTAAAGATCAATAGAAGTTGATTTAAACTTATCTTCATTAACACGTTTGTAATGAATACAATTAACACGTGTAAAGATAAGGGAATCACGCTTTAGTAGCATGTTACAAGAACAACCATTAACTAAAGCCTTTAATTTTTCTTTCCGAATAAAAATCGATTAAAAACAGGACAAAATCGATTAAAAAGTTCTTGTTTAATGATTTTAATCGATTGAAATAAAGGTTTAATCGATTAAATCAAGTAAAGGACTTCAAAAGTATGAAACATAAGTGCATTTAATCGATTAATTCGACATTTAATCGATTAAAACAAGTAAAGAAAAATGTTGTATAAATTCTTTTAATCAATTTAAAAAAATTTTATTGATTAAAACAACCAGTTTTGCAAACTAAGTAATGTTTGATGCATCTAAAATGCCTAATTCAGTGCGAATTTTGTAAAACTGATCTCGAGCAAGAGGTTTTGTAAAAATATCTGCTAGTTATTTTTCAGTTTCTATAAAGAAAATTTCACAATCACCTTTCAAAACATGATCTCTAATGAAATGGTGTCTATGCTTTGTCCTAGAATGTTGGATTGGATTTTTAGTTAACATAATGGCACTAGTATTATCACACAAGAGAGGAATTTTTCTGAGAATTAAACCATAATCCTCAAGTCGTTGTTTGATCCAAAGAGATTGAGCACAACAACTCCCAGCCGCAATGTATTCTCGCTTCAGCTGTAGAAAGGGCAACACATGATTGCTTTTTACTGTGCCATGAGATTAGACTGCTTCCAAGGAGATGACAAAGTGCCACTGGTGCTTTTTCTATCAAGCTTACAACCTGCAAAATCTGAGTCGAGTATCCAACTAGATTTAGTTTTGACTTACCTGGATACCATAACCCAACATTTAAGGTTCCTTTGAGATATTTGAGGATCCTTTTTGTAGCAGTAAGATGAGACTCTTTTGGTGCAGATTGGAACCTGGCACACATACAAACACTGAACATAATGTCGGTCTACTTGTTGTTAAATATAGCAAAGAACCAATAAGCCCTCTATATTTAGTTTCATCAACAGATTTTCCTTTTTCATCGTAGTCAAGATAGCAATTTGTGGACATAGGTGTTGATGCCTCCTTGCGGTGTTCCATCTCAAATTTCTTTAAGAGTTCTGTGCAAGTATTTGGATTGATGAAGAAAGCTTCCTTCTTGAAGTTGTTTAACTTGTAATCCAAGAAAGTAGTTGAGTTCCCCATCAAACCAGGCTTCCAGATGGCACGGATTTGCAGCAGAGGAAGATTCCCCTTTTGCTTCTTTCTTGACTTAGATCTTCTCAAAGATCTTGTTGTAATTTTAGAGAAGAGTTTCCAGACGTGTATACAAGGAAAGAAGGGAGAAGCACTTTGAATCAGAAGAGAAGAATGAGAACAATGAGCTACAAGAGAACAAACCGAAGATTCACAGATGTCAATTTTCGTGAATTGCAGTTTACTTTAGACAGTAACCTGCAAAATCAGCTTTAATTGCATATGTCCCCTTGATCGAGAATACGAGCACAGATTCTTGGACAAGTGGGTGTATCAGCCTAAACTGTTCTTGGAAAGATGTTTGACTTGGTCAAACAATATTTAAAAGCATTATGCAGATTTTGATTACCATAAAAACTTGGGATTTTGACTTTGATTTGCTTACCAATTTTCAATTGGATGTTATAAAACTAATTTTCGAAACAAATTAGTCGATTAACCAACTAATTAACCTATTAATTTGATCTTTAATACTAGGTTTGAAAATGCTACAGTTGAAATAATCGATTAATTCATAAAGGAATCGATTAGTCTTGTACAAGATGAAATTAATAAAATGATAACAGAATTTAAATCGATTAAAACGAAAAAGAATCGATTAAATTTGACATCTTAGTGTTTTTAGTTGATATAAATTTCTTTTAATCGATTAAAACAGCTTAAACTCAAATCCTCGAGAACATTTTAATCGATTAATTCGCATTTCAATCGATTAAAATGGTACTGACAGCATTTTCTGATATCCTCTCGTAAGTTATTTTAATCGATTAATATTGTTTTATATCAATTAAAATAATCAGTTTATGAAAGCGTAACCTGATTTGCTGTTTTGAATACCAAGGGACTCCCGGATTTTGTTCCCGCAACACAGATTTAGCATGTTTCGGTACCCTTTATAATTACTCGGTCCAATCAGGTTATTTGAAATGAATTATTTTTGGGAATCCATTTCATTCTACCTTTAGGAATAACATACTTTTTAATTCTACAGTATTTTACTGAATGATCTCTTTTCATGCAGTAAAAACATTTAATCACAGAGTATGATTTCCTATTTACATTTGTTTTTCTGAATTTCATCCTAGATTTAAATCCTATTCCAGATTTGTCAAAAATTAGTTTTTGTGACCCAAGTAAAACATCAAGATTAGCTTGACCTTGTGTAAATCTTGAAACGGTTTGTGATAAAAAATCAATTTTCTTTTGTAATTCGAACAATTATTACAGTGGTTTATTACATGCACAATCGGAATTATCATGAATTAATTTTAAGAAATCACGATCAATTTCATCTTCAAGGATTTTCTTTTCAAGAGAGTCTACTTTATTTACTAGCCAATTATTCAATCCTTTTAGCTTATCATTTTCTTTTTGTAGTTTCTTAGCCTCTTCATGCATTTCATTAAATGCTTCTTGTAATGAATTATAATTCACTAAATTTGAAGAAGAATTAGAACTTACACTGCTGGATTGAAGGTTGTGATTAGCCATTAGACACAGATTGGCTTCTTCATTGTCAGAATTGTCTGTTGATGAAGTGTCATTGTCATCACATGCTACATAGGCTCTTCTTTTGACTTTCTCTTCTTTCTTGTCATTATATTTGTTCTTTTCTGGGCACTTCATTCTTACATGGCCCTGCTTACCACAACCATAGAATTTAAAGTTAGAAAAATCAGTTTTTTTCTCATACCTTTTATGTTTTTCCTTGTCTTGAATCTTTTTCTTGAGAAATTTGTTGAATTTTCTGACAAGCAGTCCTAGATTCTCACTTTCCTCCTCTGATTCTTGATTCCTTTCTTCAACTTTGAGTGCTATACTTTTTCTTTTCTTCTCAGAGACTTCTTGTTCATTAAATCTGTTAATTTCCATTTCATGTTCTCTCGAGTTTGCCAAACAAAGAGGTTGTTGTCATGACGGACAAATCCTTTGACTCGAAATTGCCTGTGACCTTTGGCCGCCATGACCTGTCAAGACATTTCAAGACTTTAATATTTAATTCTTCTTTATCAAAGGTTTTACCTAGGCCCATTAGATGATTAATGATGTGAGTGAATCGCTTCGCACATCCGCAATGCTTTCACCAAGTTTGCATTTTGAAAAGCTCATATTCTCTTATGAGAGTATGCTTTCTGGCTCTCTTTACATTTGTTGTCCCTTCATGAGTAACCTCAAGAACATCCCACATCTCCTTGGCAGATTTGCATTGGGAGACCCTAAAAAACTCATCCATGTTAAGTGCAGAAGTAATTATATTTTTAGCAGTGCAATCATTTTGAACTTTTTTCTTTTCCTCATCATTTAAACTGGACCATTCTTTTTCTGTAATTAAAGGGCCATTAGCAATTACATCCCAAACATTTCTATCAATAGACTCAATAAAGATCTTCATCCTAATTTTCCAAAAAGGATAATCTATTCCACAAAACAATGGAGGTCTCGTTAATAGAAGCTCCCTCAGAAAACGGTAATCTGTTTTCAGCCATGGATCGAAGAACTTGAATAACTCTCAAGCACCTCGCTCTGATGCCAATTGTTAGAAAAGTAGTTTTAGATCAAGAGGGGGGGGTGAATTGATCTTTGAAAGATTTTTGCAATTTACAGATTATCTATTTGTAAAAATAAGATTTCAGATCTGTTCTTGAATCACAAAGCAATCAATCAATAATAAACGCAGCAACAGAATTAAAAGAGGAGAAAGGTTTAGAAAGATATCACCGATGTTTATACTGGTTCACCCAATACCAGGGCTACGTCCAGTCTCCAGCCAAATTCCAGCTGGGTTCCACTAGATCAAATGTTTTACAGATTACAATCTTACACTTAATCTACAACAAGAACCACAATTCCAGTTCCTGCACCTAACCTTTCACCAAGAACCGAATTTCAGTTCTTGACAACCTCTACAACCAAATTCCAGCTGCAGAGAAACCAGTGCCCACAATTCCAGGCACCAAACAATACAAAAAGAATGTAAAGAATTGAAAAGAAGAAACTAGAATGCTCAAACCAGTTTTATGCAATTCTGCAGTGTGTTTCTTCTCCAAAAGAAAGAAATTTGCCTCAAGAAAGAATTTCAAAGAACTTCACAAAAACTAGTGCGAATCTTTCTTGAAAGAGTGCTAAAGTTTGCTTGCTTGATTGCTAAAGATTGATGTTTCAATGTGTGTTTTAAAATGTTCAAGCCAAACTGTTTTTATAGAATATTTTCAAAACTTCTGGTTTAATCAATCTGTTAAAATAATCTTTTAATCTGTTCAAAGTCTAGTTTTAATCTGTTAAAACTTCTTTTAATCCATTAAAGCGTTCTTGATTATTTAACAGATTTGTTTTAACTGATACGACAATGTTTATATCAATTAAAACTCTTTACAAAAAATCTTCTAATTTGATTTAATCGATTGTTTCGCGTTTCAATCGATTAATATACTGCAAAACTTTATTGTAAAATTTTCAAAGTGATTTTAACTGATAAAAATAAGTTTTAATCGATTAAAACTTTGTGTAGAAATTTTCTAAGTTGTTTTAATCGATTGAAACGTGTTTTAATCGATTGAAAAAGCTCGATCAGTCATAACTCAATTTGATCGAACATATCTGATTCTGATCGGTCATAATTCAATTCGATCGATCATATCTGATTCTGATTGGTCATAATTGCATTCTGATCGATCATCCTGAACACTAAGTGGTTTTAATCGATTAAAACCAAGTTGTATCGATTAAAATACCTGCAAAAACACTTCTCTTAACATTTTAAGTGATTTTAATCTGTTATTTCGAAGCTTTATCAGCTTAAAACACTCGATGTAAGGTTTTCAAAACTTTCTTTAATGAAAACAACCTAGTTATTTCGAAATTATATCAGTTAAAAACTTGTTTAAGAAAGCTTTTGTTAAAATACTTTGTTTTTAACTCGCTTAAACGTTTTTAGAGGCATTTTGCAAAATCTTTTAAGTGAAGAAACCTCATGCAGCAGTAAAAGATAAAAATGATTATACCTAAGCATAGTCATGGATACACTTATCCCTCTACTCTTTTATCTAAGTGATTGTTGACCGCTACAAAGTTGACTTTGACTTTATCTTTGACTTCATCAAATCAACAAGATCTTTGCCGAGTATTTCAATAAGATCTTCATAACTTTTAGTCTCCCCCTATTTGATGAAGACAAACACCACTTTGAAAAATAACTCTGCAAGAGAAGTCCCTTGATAATACAGATTAGTGAGTAATAAAGAAATGAATTATTTTCCTATTTCTCCCCTAAATTGTTGCTTCCTAAATAAAGAATTATTTCGATCAAAAGTAAATCAACTAAAGCAACTATTCTCCCCTTTTGACTTCATCAAAAAAAATAGGGAACGAAGAGAAATAATGCAAATGTATGTAATAAGTTTGAGATTTTGAAAATTGAGAAAAAATGAATACGATATCTTACTCATGTAAAGATCAATAGAAGTTGATTTAAACTTATCTTCATTAACACGTTTGTAATGAATACAATTAACACGTGTAAAGATAAGGGAATCACGCTTTAGTAGCATGTTACAAGAACAACCATTAACTAAAGCCTTTAATTTTTCTTTCCGAATAAAAATCGATTAAAAACAGGACAAAATCGATTAAAAAGTTCTTGTTTAATGATTTTAATCGATTGAAATAAAGGTTTAATCGATTAAATCAAGTAAAGGACTTCAAAAGTATGAAACATAAGTGCATTTAATCGATTAATTCGACATTTAATCGATTAAAACAAGTAAAGAAAAATGTTGTATAAATTCTTTTAATCAATTTAAAAAATATTTATTGATTAAAACAACCAGCTTTTGCAAACTAAGTAATGTTTGATGCATCTAAAATGCCTAATTCAATGCGAATTTTGTAAAACCGATCTCGAGCAAGAGGTTTTGTAAAAATATCTCGCTAGTTATTTTTCAGTTTCTATAAAGAAAATTTCACAATCACCTTTCAAAACATGATCTCTAATGAAATGGTGTCTATCATGCTTTGTCCTAGAATGTTGGATTGGATTTTTAGTTAACATAATGGCACTAGTATTATCACACAAGAGAGGAATTTTTCTGAGAATTAAACCATAATCCTCAAGTCGTTGTTTGATCCAAAGAGATTGAGCACAACAACTCCCAGCCGCAATGTATTCTCGCTTCACTGTAGAAAGGGCAACACATGATTGCTTTTTACTATGCCATGAGATTAGACTGCTTCCAAGGAGATGACAAGTGCCACTCGGTGCTTTTTCTATCAAGCTTACAACCTCGCAAAATCTGAGTCGAGTATCCAACTAGATTTAGTTTTGACTTACCTGGATACCATAACCCAACATTTAAGGTTCCTTTGAGATATTTGAGGATCCTTTTTGTAGCAGTAAGATGAGACTCTTTTGGTGCAGATTGGAACCTGGCACACATACAAACACTGAACATAATGTCAGGTCTACTTGTTGTTAAATATAGCAAAGAACCAATAAGCCCTCTATATTTAGTTTCATCAACAGATTTTCCTTTTTCATCAGAGTCAAGATAGCAATTTGTGGACATAGGTGTTGATGCCTCCTTGCAGTGTTCCATCTCAAATTTCTTTAAGAGTTCTGTGCAGTATTTGGATTGATGAAGAAAGCTTCCTTCTTGAAGTTGTTTAACTTGTAATCCAAGAAAGTAGTTGAGTTCCCCCATCAAACCAGGCTTCCAGATGGCCACCGGGATTTGCAGCAGAGGAAGATTCCCCTTTTTGCTTCTTTCTTGACTTAGATCTTCTCAGCATCTTGTTGTAATTTTAGAGAAGAGTTTCTGAGACGTGTATACAAGGAAAGAAGGGAGAAGCACTTTGAATCAGGAAGAGAAGAATGAGAACAATGAGCTACAAGAGAACAAACTGAAGATTCACAGATGTCAATTTTCGTGAATTGCAGTTTACTTTAGACAGAACCTGCAAAATCAGTTTTAATTGCATATGTCCCCTTGACTGAGAATACGGGCACAGATTCTTGGACAGTGGGTGTATCAGCTAAACTGTTCTTGGAAAGATGTTTGACTTGGTCAAACAATATTTAAAAGCATTATGCAGATTTTGATTACCATAAAAACTTGGGATTTTGACTTTGATTTGCTTACCAATTTTCAATTGGATGTTATAAAACTAATTTTCGAAACAAATTAGTCGATTAACCAACTAATTAACCTATTAATTTGATCTTTAATACTAGGTTTGAAAATGCTACAGTGAAATAATCGATTAATTCATAAAGGAATCGATTAGTCTTGTACAGGATGAAATTAATAAAATGATAACAGAATTTAAATCGATTAAAACGAAAAAGAATCGATTAAATTTGACATCTTAGTGTTTTTAGTTGATATAAATTTCTTTTTAATCGATTAAAACAGCTAAACTCAAATCCTGAGAACATTTTAATCGATTAATTCGCATTTCAATCGATTAAAATGGTACAGACAGATTTTCTGATATCCTCTGTAAGTTATTTTAATCGATTAATATTGTTTTATATCAATTAAAATAATCAGTTTATGAAAGCAGAACCTGATTTGCTGTTTTGAATACCAAGGGACTCCCAGATTTTGTTCCTGCAACACAGATTTAGCATGTTTCTGGTACCCTTTATAATTACTAGGTCCAATCAGGTTATTTGAAATGAATTATTTTTGGGAATCCATTTCATTCTACCTTTAGGAATAGCATACTTTTTAATTCTACAGTATTTTACTGAATGATCTCTTTTCATGCAGTAAAAACATTTAATCACAGAGTATGATTTCCTATTTACATTTGTTTTTCTGAATTTCATCCTAGATTTAAATCCTATTCCAGATTTGTCAAAAATTAGTTTTTGTGACCCAAGTAAAACGTCAAGATTAGCTTGACCTTGTCTAAATCTTGAAACGGTTTGTGATAAAAAATCAATTTTCTTTTGTAATTCTGAACAATTATTACAGGGTTTATTACATGCACAATCAGAATTATCATGAATTAATTTTAAGAAATCACGATCAATTTCATCTTCAAGGATTTTCTTTTCAAGAGAGTCTACTTTATTTATTAGCCAATTATTCAATCCTTTTAGCCTATCATTTTCTTTTTGTAGTTTCTTAGCCTCTTCATGTTAAATGCTTCTTGTAATGAATTATAATTCACTAAATTTGAAGAAGAATTAGAACTTACACTGCTGGATTGAAGGTTGTGATTAGCCATTAGACACAGATTGGCTTCTTCATTGTCAGAATTGTCTGTTGATGAAGTGTCATTGTCATCACATGCTACATAGGCTCTTCTTTTGACTTTCTCTTCTTTCTTGTCATTATATTTGTTCTTTTCTGGGCACTTCATTCTTACATGGCCCTGCTTACCACAACCATAGAATTTAAAGTTAGAAAAATCAGTTTTTTTCTCATACCTTTTATGTTTTTCCTTGTCTTGAATCTTTTTCTTGAGAAATTTGTTGAATTTTCTGACAAGCAGTCCTAGATTCTCACTTTCCTCCTCTGATTCTTGATTCCTTTCTTCAACTTTGAGTGCTATACTTTTTCTTTTCTTCTCAGAGACTTCTTGTTCATTAAATCTGTTAATTTCCATTTCATGTTCTCTGAGTTTGCCAAACAAAGAGGTTGTTGTCATGACAGACAAATCCTTTGACTTCGAAATTGTCGTGACCTTTGGTCTGCCATGACCTGTCAAGACATTTCAAGACTTTAATATTTAATTCTTCTTTATCAAAGGTTTTACCTAGGCCCATTAGATGATTAATGATGTGAGTGAATCGCTTCTGCACATCTGCAATGCTTTCACCAGTTTGCATTTTGAAAAGCTCATATTCTCTTATGAGAGTATGCTTTCTGGCTCTCTTTACATTTGTTGTCCCTTCATGAGTAACCTCAAGAACATCCCACATCTCCTTGGCAGATTTGCATTGGGAGACCCTAAAAAACTCATCCATGTTAAGTGCGAAGTAATTATATTTTTAGCAAGTGCAATCATTTTGAACTTTTTTCTTTTCCTCATCATTTAAACTGGACCATTCTTTTTCTCGTAATTAAAGGGCCATTAGCAATTACATCCCAAACATTTCTATCAATAGACTCAATAAAGATCTTCATCCTAATTTTCCAAAAAGGATAATCTATTCCACAAAACAATGGAGGTCTCGTTAATAGAAGCTCCCTCGAAAAACGGTAATCTGTTTTCACCATGGATCGAAGAACTTGAATAACTCTCAAGCACCTCGCTCCGATGCCAATTGTTAGAAAAGTAGTTTTAGATCAAGAGGGGGGGTGAATTGATCTTTGAAAGATTTTTGCAATTTACAGATTATCTATTTGTAAAAATAAGATTTCAGATCTGTTCTTGAATCACAAAGCAATCAATCAATAATAAACGCAGCAACATGAATTAAAAGAGGAGAAAGGTTTAGAAAGATATCACCGATGTTTATACTCGGTTCACCCAATACCAGGGCTACGTCCAGCCTCCGACCAAATTCCAGCTGGGTTCCACTAGATCAAATGTTTTACAGATTACAATCTTACACTTAATCTACAACAAGAACCACAATTCCGAGCTTCCGCACCTAACCTTTCACCAAGAACCGAATTTCGATTCTTGACAACCTCTACAACCAAATTCCAGCTCGCAGAGAAACCAAGTGCCCACAATTCCAGGCACCAAACAATACAAAAAGAATGTAAAGAATTGAAAAGAAGAAACTAGAATGCTCAAACCAGCTTTATGCAATTCTGCAGGTGTGTTTCTTCTCCAAAAGAAAGAAATTTGCCTCAAGAAAGAATTTCAAAGAACTTCACAAAAACTAGTGCGAATCTTTCTTGAAAGAGTGCTAAAGTTTGCTTGCTTGATTGCTAAAGATTGATGTTTCAATGTGTGTTTTAAAATGTTCAAGCCAAACTGTTTTTATAGAATATTTTCAAAACTTCCGGTTTAATCAATCTGTTAAAATAATCTTTTAATCTGTTCAAAGTCTAGTTTTAATCATGTTAAAACTTCTTTTAATCCATTAAAGCGTTCTTGATTATTTAACAGATTTGTTTTAACTGATACGACAATGTTTATATCAATTAAAACTCTTTACAAAAAATCTTCTAATTTGATTTAATCGATTGTTTCGCGTTTCAATCGATTAATATACTGCAAAACTTTATTGTAAAATTTTCAAAGTGATTTTAACTGATAAAAATAAGTTTTAATCGATTAAAACTTTGTGTAGAAATTTTCTAAGTTGTTTTAATCGATTGAAACGTGTTTTAATCGATTGAAAAAGCTCTGATCGGTCATAACTCAATTCTGATCGAACATATCTGATTCTGATCGGTCATAATTCAATTCTGATCGATCATATCTGATTCTGATTGGTCATAATTGCATTCTGATCGATCATCCTGAACACTAAGTGGTTTTAATCGATTAAAACCAAGTTGTATCGATTAAAATACTGCAAAAACACTTCTCTTAACATTTTAAGTGATTTTAATCGGTTATTTCGAAGCTTTATCAGTTAAAATACTGACAGAAGGTTTTCAAAACTTTCTTTAATGAAAATAACTGGTTATTTCGAAATTATATCGATTAAAAACTTGTTTAAGAAAGCTTTTGTTAAAATACTTTGTTTTTAACTGCTTAAATGTTTTTAGAGGCATTTTGCAAAATCTTTTAAGTGAAGAAACCTCATGCAGCAGAAAAGATAAAAATGATTATACCTAAGCATAGCTGCGAATACACTAATCCCTCTACTCTTTTATCTAAGTGACTGTTGACCGCTACAAAGTTGACTTTGACTTTATCTTTGACTTCATCAAATCAACAATATCTTTGCCAGAGTATTTCAATAAGATCTTCATTAATTTCACCCAGCACACCAGAATATTTTACCAGAAAAATCAAAAACATTCATCAAAACAAGAGAACACTCCCCATGGAATCGGCGCATGAGCTAGAGCAATACGCCACCACAACCAGTCCTACGAAGTGGACTGCACCAGTCAGATGGGGGGTTCATACTCATTAACCTGCGCATGAGCTAGAGCAGTAAGTCACAATCAGTCCTACAAAGTGGACTGCACCAGCCAGATGAGGGGTTCATACTCATCTAGTCCTACAATGGTGGATTGCAAATTCTACCAGCCAAATGAGGGGTTTATACTCATCCAGTCCTACAACAGTGGACTGCACCAGCCAGATGAGGGGTTCATACTCATCAACCGAGGGGTCGGCTACCGTAAGAAGAAGCATCCTGAGGTTCTACCACATGTCAACCAAAGGGGTCGGCTACCGCAAGAAGGAGCATCCCGGAGGTTCACACCTTGTTCGTCCAAAGGGGTCAGCTACCGCATATAAAAGCATCCCGGAGGCACACACACATATTTTTCGTCTAGAGGGTCGGCTACCACAAGAAGGAGCATATGAAAGATAGTCGGGCAAGAGGGTTAACTCCTTCACCCTCCAGGCGATCTTTTTGGCACAACAGGTTGTAGACCCCAAATCTTGCCCGACCTCAAAATAAAGAGCAGAAGACCTCCAATTCGAAGATGGGCAAGTCCTAAAAGGTCCCTAGGATAGACTAATAGGCCCCATATTAGAGTAGGAAGGTTTTTTCTACATAAAAAATAAGGAATTCCACCTGAAAGGTCGAGACCGGCGTCTCGCCACTTGCCATGGCGAGACCGCCTTCCCGTTTGGCGAGACGACCTTCTCGCCATTTGAAAAATTGATACCACCTTCTCGATTGGCGAGACGGCCGTCTCACCATTTGTCAAAGACGAGATCGTCGTCCTGTTTGGCGAGACGGCGGTCTCGACCTTGCCAGGCAAGACGACCGTCCCGACTTGACAAGCACGAATCCCTATAAAAGGAGGGCGATCTCCCCTTCATTTCACACAGTTCTTCAACTTTCCCTTCTACCATTTCTTCAAATTCTTCTCCTAAATCCCTCCGAAGCATTTTCATAGTTTTCTTAGTGTTCTTAGAGAGGATTTTATAGCGTTGCGAGAAAGAGAGATCAACGTTGTTAGAGTGAAGGACTGCCAAAAACCGTCTTATTCCAAGAATATTAATCAAGAAAGCTTGCTTTGAAGGTTTCCACATTTTATCCCTCTTTTACTGCTTCCTATTTACATTTATAAGTGTATTAGCTACTAGGGTTATGTAGTCACTATTTTCTTAATTCCGCAAATAAAAGGGTAAAAGCATCATTTTAAAGTTTATTTATGAAATAAACGGCCCATCATAGGGAACCCAAAAGGGGCGTAGTGGGGGTGCTAATACATTTCCCACACGTAACTAACTCCCTTACCCAACTCTTGTTATAATAGCCAAAGTTGGTTCTTTAAACCAATGCCTTCTTTTTTCCTTTTCTGATGTTTTCGGTAAAAACATCGGTGGCGACTCCATAAGAACCCTTTTTCGAAAACCTCGCCCTTAGGTCCAGCCCGGTTATCGAACAACCTAAAGGCGTTGTAACGTCACTTTTAAAAAACGTGAGTCGAAAGTTGGAAACCATCGCGTCGCTCTGACCGCCTCTTTTGACGGCGGCGACAGATGGCGACTCCACTGGGGAAGCCTAGAGAGTTGATCTCATTTAGTGATGGGTCAGTTTAATAAATAAACTTAAAAATTTTTCTTTTACCCTACCTTGTTTTATAATATGTTTATTTGCTTGACTTTAATAACTGTTGTTTGTTTATTTTACGCAATTGTTTGAAATACAAACTGTACACAAACCTTTGCACACAACAGCTCCCCCTATACCCGGGGGCAAGTGAGAAATCCATAAGGAGTGGGTGACAAGTACGGTTTGCCGTAGTGAGGGTCATGAGCCCACCGGTATGATCGGAAACCATCACTCAAGGTGATAACCTTCCTCTTTTGGCACAAAGACTAACTACAGTCTTAGTGTCAAGCATGGTCGGAAGGCTAGAGAGTAGGGACCCTATAATAGGGGCACCTTGGGGGACCTAGCCTTGGTGAGGAAAATAGAACTTCCCTAAACACGCACTCTTCTGTAGGAAAACCCTACCTCATAATCCAAACGTCATCTTACTTGTTCGCGGATGAGTGAATTGTGTGTGCAACTGTTTGTTGCATTTGATTGCATAGCATAACCAAACAACATATAAAAATAGAAAAACCACAAAAATATTTTAGCAGTAAACACCCTTATCTCAGATAGTCTGCCTTTTAGCTAGCCTGGTTTTAGGTTCTTTGTAAGCTAAGTAGTCATGCAGTCCAATAGAAGAGATAAGGGACGTTGAAATTATTCTTTCGCAATAAACCATTTTATCTCAGACAGTCTGCCTTTTAGCTAGCCTGGTTTCAGGTTCTTTGTAAGCTAAGTAGTCACGCAGTCCGACAGAAGAGATAAGAGGCTATAAAAACAAAAACCCAATCAAATAAAAATGGGACCTTGTTCACAAACATTCAATTCATCCATATAGGTAGTTTATTTTGGAAAAAGTATATACTATCATGTATCATGTAGAAATAAAACATGATAATGTTTAAGAAAAAACAAACACTCACATGCATACCTATAATAAACATCATGTTCATAGCATGCATTTTGGTTTTTAAGAAAACAAAGGGGACTAGTAGACAATTGAAGAAAGTGAATATTCCCCGATACCATGTCGAGAAGTTAGAACGACTTTGCGCATTGATGCCACCAGAGGTGCGCTCTGACTTCGAAAAATCCTACGGACGGATTCTTGACTTACTAAAGATCTGTGTCGATCCTATTTTCATCAGGATTCTAGTTCATTTTTGGAACTCTAGTCTGCACTGCTTCGAATTCCCGCAGTTCGATATGGTGCCCACTTTGGAGGAGTATAAGATTATGTTAAAATGACCCAAATCAGCCGGGGTCCATATCCGCCATGGGGCATATACTCCCGCAGCACAGGTCGCTGCCATCACCCAATTGCCATCTTGACAGACTACCCTGATAGAAAAAGGGAATGTTCAGGGTTGGAAAGTCTCAATGTTAGAAGATCATTTGTCCTCTTTGGCTGAAAGGGCAGAATGGACTACTTTTAACAAAATATTAGCTTTAATCGTATTTGGAACGATACTATTTCCCTTCCATCTTGACACAGTGGACCAAGCTATCATGGACGCCTTCTTTGCCTGGGACGTGAACTCGAAGAGTCCCTTGCCTGCACTTCTTGCCGACACCTTGCTTTCAGTGGAATTCTGTTACCAGAAGAAAGGAAAACACTCAGATGTTGCTCTTCACTGCTATTTGTGTGGGGTATCACACATTTCTACGCCTCTAGTCACATGGGGATGTTCCCCGACCCTTTGAGAAGCTTCTCCAAAATCCCTCTCCACCGACGCCTGACCATGGAGTGGAAGGTCGAGTTAGAACAATGGGACGTTAACCGTTTATCTTGGGTATGTCCTTGGTACCAACCCGGCCCAGTCCTCATTAGATGTGGGGATTATCCGAGCATATTGTTAATAGGACTTAGCGGTTGCATCGCCTATTCTCCAAAAGTGGTTATGAGACAACTCATGAGGACCCAAATCGCAATATCACGGGAAGAGCTCGGAGGACTATGTTTCTTCAAAGACCCATGCATTGTTGCTAATTCACTTACTGTACGAAGAGCATGGGAGAAACCAGTCTTCATGGGAGATAGAGAGCTAGGAAAAGCTTGAGTATCTGTATCCACTGACTATGAAGAATGGAGAAGAAATAGAGGGATGTCACAACCATCCGCTTAACCTACTGCGCTTTCAAGCAGTGGAGAGCTACAAACCCAAGTCGATGCCTTGACCCGGAGGATAGAAATCATGGGAGCCCAAATGAGGACCCTTGAAGAAAGAGAGTAAGAATCTATCCTCACCATAGACGGTCTACAGAGGTAATGCAAGAAGAAAGATCATGAGATAGAGCGCCTCAAGGATCAATGTGCTGATTCTAATGAACAAGTTATCTGAGCATCCAAAACTGCCAGAATCAGCTCGGATAACTAACTTCAAGAAATAACCGCCAAATTAGCATGCCTTGAGGCCGAATGTGCAAAACAGACTCAGACGATCAAGGAGTTACTGCAAGACCTCACAAGGACTCGGTCTGAAATACGCCAGGAGCGGGAGGCTAACTAGAGGCTTAACAGAAGCCTCACTGAACTATGCTGCAAAGAAAGAGATGGATTGGCTCAGTATGGTCAGGTGCTCTAGAAAAAGACCGAGCTCTTACAAAGCTCGACGAGCTACAAGCCTTGGTCGTCCATCAAGAGGCGAAGATCAAAGAGGCTCAAAATTACAGCGAAGATATGAGCCAGGCAGTCCAAAAGCAAACCAAAGCACTTGCTTGTCATGTCCGAGAAGCCGAAAGAGAATTACATAGAGATCAAGACCCGCCTGTGGGTTTCTTTAGGCTTTTCCATTTCTGTCAAAAATTGCTTCGTAGCATGGAGTAGGGGAATGTACACCTTCTGCAAATAAATAAAATCTTTTTATTCAACAGTTGTCTACTTGCATGCATTTCATTCATTTGAATAAAAGGAAGGATTAACTGATTTGTCTTCCAATCAGAAGGATGGAGAGGAAGCCGCTCATAATCAAGTTCTCCCCAACGGTCGATTCATCACATGAGGATAATAAGCATCGGTCGTTGGTTCTCAAGGTCAATAAAGAAGAGGGGGCAAGGACTCCCATGCAATTATTTGTGCCTCGTCCTTTCCCCTATGAATCAAATAAAGTTGTACCGAGGAGATATGGGGAATCTTCACCAATAAAGGAATATATCTCCAACATAGCCGGCATTGGGGGCATGACCAGAAGCGGGAGGATATACTCCCCCAAGGAGTTACAAGAGGACGCCCCCAAGAATAAAGGGAAAAATAAACAGACCAAAGAAAGAGAAAATAAAGAATCCAAGGAGGAGACTGACGAATTACTCCAGTTCATAAGGCAAAGCGAGTATTCCATTATCGACCAGCTCAATCATACACCTGCAAAGATAACTCTATTATCTCTAATGATGAGTTTGGAACTGCATAGAAATGCCCTGATGAAGGTTTTGAGCGAAGCGCATGTACCTCTTAATATATCCCAAGAAAAAGTTGAGAGGATCGTCGGTCACATAACGGCTAACGATGACCTCACCTTCACAGATGAAGAACTCCCCTTAAAGGGGTCGAGCCACAACAAGCCCTTGCACATTTCTATCAAATGCAAGGAGTATCTCATCGCTAAAGTTCTTGTGGATAACGGGTCATCCTTGAACGTGATGCCCAAGTGCACACTTGAAAAGTTGACTATTCAAGGAACCCGCTTACGCCCACCTAGCACTATTGTTCGAGCCTTCGACGGATCCAAATGAGAAGTGGTGGGGGAAATTAATTTGCCAATCCAAGTCGGACCCATTATCTTCAACATTGATTTTCACGTAATGGACATTACTCCGGCGTACAGTTGTCTCCTCAGCAGACCTTGGATTCATGACGCTAAGGCAGTACCTTCAACGCTCCACCAGAAAGTCAAGTTTATAGTAGATGACAAACTGGTCACGATTCAAGCAGAGGATGATATCTTGATCAGTGGACCGTCTACCCAGCCTTATGTGGATGCAGCTAAAGAAGCCCTTGAAACATCTTTTCAAGCGCTTGAAATTTTCAACGTAGAGAGACTTCCCAATAATACAAAGGTAGCCCGCATGATGATGAAGCATGGTTACTATCCTGGCCAAGGACTGGGGGCAGACTCCCAAGGGATGAGGGAACCCCCAGAATTCAAAGATAACCCTCTAAAGTATGGCCTAGGATATGACCCTACGAAGGGCCGAGCAGAAAGAAGAAAAGGGAAGTCTCCCCTCCGCACACTCAAGCAGATTTTCCAAAGTGGAGGGATACAAGCGTCACGAGCTACCCTAGTCATTAGTTAGGAGTTCTTTTTCCTTTCTTAAGGGATGTAAACCCAGTGATTGTTAGAGATTATCCCCTAGGGCTAGCCCGACCCCCGGGCATCTTTTGGGCACATATTCCCTTACTAATTAATAAAGAATACATTTCTTACCATTCGCTTCTTTTCTTGTTATTTCATATCTAAACCTCATAATAACCATGTTTAAGCAAACAAAAAAAGAATAAAAACAAAAGTGTGTCCAAATAATCAAAACATACCATTGCTATAGTTATCGAGCTAATCGATTAGAAGCACAAAATAAGGTTTTATCTCACCATAAATAAAGCCGTGTTTTGTCAATATTATGTAAAAACAAAAAGAAGAGAAAAAGCCCATAGAAGCCAAAGGCTAAAAATAAAAAGGGCAAAAGTACCCGGTAAGAAACCCACTAAGGGGGCTACGCAAAAGTTAAGGTCAACCCGCTAGGAAACCCGAACAAAAGTAAAGGGTAGCCTAGGCAAAAGTTAGGGTTACAAAATAAGGTCCGATAGGATTTCCAAAACAAGAAAAAAGGAACCTAGACAAAAGATAGGACCTAAACAATCCTAAGTTCGAAAACCCGAAGGGTGGTCTGGGGAAATCAATTAGTCATGAAAGCAATGGAAATAGGATAAGGCATGAATCCATAAAGAAAAATGTTTGTTTAAATAGCAGCTTAAACACTCAAGTCAACCTCAGCCAGCCATTCTTACAAAATCCCTTCTAAATAAAAATCAACCACCTAAAATATAAGTCATTGAATTTATCCTCTTACTTCTTGTAGACCCCTAATCTTGCCTGGCCTCATAATAAAGACCAGAAGACCTCCTTTTTGAAGATGGATGAAGCCTAAGAAGCCATTAGGAGAGACTATTAGGCCCCATATTAGAATAGGAGGGATTTTCTGCATGTAAATAAGGATTTTCGCCTTTTAGGGTTGAGACCGCCGTCTCAGATTCGAGACCGCTGTCTCGTCTTGCAAAAGTGGCGAGACGGCCGTCTCGTTTAGCGAGACGGCCGTCTCGTCACTCGCGAATGGCGAGACCGCCGTCTCATTTGGCGAGACGGCCGTCTCGTCATCCCTGCAAGGCGAGACGGCCGTCTCGACCTCGTCAGACGAGACGGCCCGTCTCGACCTGATAGGCGTGAATCCCTATAAATAGTTGCGCCATTCCCCTCATTTCACACAGTTCTTCCATTCTCTCTCTAGACATTTCTTCAAATTCTCTTTCTAGAACCCCTCCGAAGCATTTCCAAAGTTTTTGAGAGTTTTCTAGAGTTTTTTAGAGCGTTTTCGAGAGATTCCAGCGCTGTAAAGAGTGAAGGGCTGCCAAAAAGCACCCAAATTATTAAAGAATTAATAGAAAGCGTGCCTCGGAGGTTTCTACACTCTCTCTCTCTCCTTTACCGCTTTATTTCAATTATGCAATAGATATAGGGTCATGTAGTCATAATCTTTAAATTCCGCAAAATAAAGGGTAAAAGCGTATTTTCACCGGTTTAAATATTTAATATAGTTGGCCTATCATAGGGAACCCGAAAGGGGCGTCGTAAGGGAACTAACACTTCCCTTACACGTAACTAACTCCCTTACCCAACTCTGGTTCTAATGACCAAAGTTGGTTTTTCGAAAACCAACGCCTTTTTCATTCCTTTTTCGATGTTTCTGGTAAAAACATCGGTGGCGACTCCAGAAGAACCCTTCAAAAGTTAGTTCTTGGGTTAGCCTAGTTATCGGACAATCCAAGAGCGCTTTTTCGAAAACCTCGCCTCTAGGTTCAGCTCGATTATCGGACAACCTAAAGGCGTTGTAACCACACCTATAAAAACGTCAAAAACGGAAAGTCAAAACCATCGCGTCGCTCCGACCACCTTGTTTTGACGGCGGCGACAGATGGCGACTCCACTGGGGAAGCTAGAGAGTTGATCTCATTTAGTGATGGACTAGTTTGATAAATAAAAGACTTAAAAAATTACGTTTTTACCCTACCTTGTATTATAACATGTTTTAATGCTTGGATTTAATAACTGTTGTTTGTTTATATTTACGCAATTGTTTGAAATACAAACTGTACATAAACCCTTGCACACAACAATTCCCTCTATACCCGGGGGCAAGTGAGAAATCCATAGGGAGTGGGTGGCATGTACGGTTCGCTGTAGTGATGGCCTTGTGCCCACCAGTGTGATCGGAAACCACCACTCAAGGTGATAACCTTCCTCTTTTGGCACAAAGACTGACTATGGCCTTAGTGCTAAGCATAGTCGGAAGGCTGGAGAGTGGGGACCCTATAATGGGGGCACCTTGGGGGCCTAAGCCTTGGTGAGAACAGTTAGAACCTACCCTTGCCAATGCACTTTTCTGCAGGAAAACCCTACCTCGTGATTAAAACGACTTCTCGCCTGTTCGTGGATGAGTGAATTGTATGTGCATTTGTTTGTTGCATTTGATTGCATAGCATAACCAAACAACAGATAAAAACAAAATTTTACAATAAACACCCTTATCTCGGACAGTCTGTCTTTTAGCTAGCCTGGTTTCAAGTTCTTTGTAAGCTAAGTAGCCACGCAGTCCGACAGAAGAGATAAGGGACGCTAATATTATTCTTTCGCCAATAAAACCATTTTATCTCGGACAGTCTGCCTTTTAGCTAGCCTGGTTTCAGGTTCTTTGTAAGCTAAGTAGTCACGCAGTCCGACAGAAGAGATTAAAGGCTAAAAATATAAATCCAAAATAAATAAAATAATAATAACAAAATCAAAACATTTATAAAAATAATTTTGACAAAGTCATATCATTCATATTGCATCATGTCATAAGTGGAAAAATCAAGAGAAAAAAATAAATGCATAAGGAAAGTATGCATACGCATCATTTTAATAAATCCCTAAAATATGGGTCTTAGAAGCGTTTATTGGGAAAATTACTAGGCCAAATCCCCTTCAGGTATTTGTAACCTGATTCCTCACCTTTTTCCTTTCGTTTTGATATGTTGTGCGTCCAAATCGGACATCTTAGTCAAAAGTTATGCCACTTTGAACATCTACCGCCCTTTTGTATTGGTGCATGCATAAATACATTCATTCTAAGGAATATCCATCTCATAAATCATTTGTTTTAAACAATAAAAAAATTTTGCATTCTAGAAAATGGCTAGTATTCTTCATGCCCTCATCCGCATACAAAAAAAAAAAACACAAAATCCCAAACACTATCATACATCATGTTAGAAAATAAAACATGATAATGTTTAGGAAAAAACAAACACTTGCATACATGCATTCACCAAACTTCATCCTCATAACATGCATCTAATAATAGACAATCGAAGAAGTGGACATTCCTCAATACCATGAAAAAAGGATTAGGGCATTTGCATGCCATGCACGGGAAGTCAAAAAGAAAATAAATAGAAATTCTAACCTGCCTATGGGTTCATTTAGGCTTCTCCACTTTTTAAAAAAAATGTACTTCGAAACATTGCATTGAGGAATGTACACTGTCTAGATGAAATAATAAAATTGTTTGTTTTCATCATCTCTTCAAGTGTCTATTGTATTCATAAATTGCATTCATTCTCACTTTAATAATAATAAGATAATAAAAAGAAAGGATTAATTGATGTGCTTTCCATGAATTGGAATAAGATGAAGAGCAAACATTTTGTCGTCAAGTTCTCTCCAACGGTTGATCCGCCTAAAGAGGATAATAAGCCTCAACCGTTGGGTATCCGAGTTAATAAGGAAGAAGGGGCAGGGATGTCGTTACATTTGTTCACCCCATACATCAAATAAGGCTGCACCATGGAGATACGCAAAAACACCGCCCATTAACAAGGATATCTCCAAGCATAGCCGGCATTGGGGGAAAATTAGAAATGGAAGAATCTATTCCCCCAAGGAGTTGTAAGATGATGCTCCTACAAATAAAGAAAAAATAAAAAGACCGAAGAAAAACATAATTCAAAGAGGAAACTGAGTAGACTTTGGATTCACGAAGCTAAGGCAGTTCTCTCAATGCTCTGCCAAAGAGACAAACTCACGGTAGGCGACAAGCTGGTCACGGTTCGAGCTAAAAACGACATTCGGATCAGCAAGTCGTTTGCCCTACCTTGAATGGATGCGACTGAAAAGGACCTTTGAAATATCTTTTGCCAATATGAAAAGACTTCCCCAACGATATGAAGGTGACCCACATGGTGAGGAAATATGGATGCCGCCCAAACCAAGGGCTCATTAGAAACTCTCAAGGAATAAGGGAGCCACCAAATTTTAAAGACAATCCTTTAAAGCATTACCCTACAAAGGATCAAGTTGCACGGAGAAAAGGGAAGTCTCCCCTCCCCACCTTGAATCAAATTTTCCCAAATAGAGGAGTTCAAGCGTCAAAAGCGACTTTAGTCATTAGGTGTTGTCCTTCTGATTCTTAGGGTTTGTAAATCCAATGACTATTAGAGATTACTCCTCGGGGCTAGCCCGACCCCTGAGCATTGTAGGGCACATATTTCCCTATTAATTACAAAGAATGTCATTCTTATTATCTGTTTCTCTTCCTACTATTCATATATAAACCTCATTAATAACCATGTTTAAACAAACGTTTCAAAAATGCGTCAAAATGCGCCATCGTCAAAATAATCAAACCACTCATCACCACTGATTGACTAGAAACACAAAATAAAGTTTTATCTCATCATAAATAAAGCCGTGTTTCGCCAATGTTGTGCAAAAAGAAAACAAAAATCAAAAGAAGCCCATAAAAGCTAAAGGCCAGAAAGAGAGGGCAAGATACCCGGTAGGAAACCCATAAAGGGGGCTACGCAAAAGTTAGGGTAAACCCGCTAGGAAACCTGAACAACCATAAAGGGTAGCCTAGGCAAAAATTAGGGTTACAAAATAAAGTCTGCTAGGTTTCCAAAGCAAGAAAAAAGAAACCTAGACAAAAGTTAGGACAAAACAAAACACAACATCCTAAGCTGAAAACCCAAGGGGCAGACTAGGGAAGTCAATCAGTCATAGCAAGCGCCATAGAATAAGACGTCACTCCATAAAAAAAACGTTGTTTAAACTAGCCTAAACACTCTAACCAACCTTGGCTAGCCGTGCTTACAAAAACCATTTTTTTGTCAAAATAAAACAATTCTAAAACACAAGCCTTTAAATTAAATATCTTCTTCTTTCTCTTCTCTTGACCCTTACCACTATGGCATTCTAGTAAGTAGTAGGGAAATGTGGAGATAGTAATCAATAGGAGGATTGACATCCCCAAGGAAAGGGAGGGGCGCACTGACATGGCTAGTCACTCTACAATTAACACAATCATTCTTCGGTCATGAAAAAAATCGAGATGGCAAAATTAGTACAGCCTATCATGTCGACAAAGCACATAACGTCAGAAGCTCATCAGAAGTAAAAACACATTGGTTAATCCTTTTGAAAAATTAATTGAAATAGTATTATAGGATGCATATCACAAACATTGCATACATGCATAGGGTCCTTTCTCTAAAAAAGAAAAGAGAAATGAGAAAAATAAAAATAAAAAATAATGTCTGCTAGGACATTCTTAGGCAAAAGTTAGGGTAGCCCGCTAGATCGAAAACCCGCAAAGGGCGGTCTAGGCAAAAGTTAGGGCATTCATAAAAAAGGAAAAAAGTCTGCTAAGATATCCTAGGCAAAAATTAAGGTAGCCCGCTAGACCGAAAATCCCAAAAAGGGCGGTCTAGGCAAAAGATAGGGCTAAACCAAAAAATGAATAAAAGAGAGTGGCCCTTCATCATAATCATAAAAATTCTAGCTGGAGAATGCCAATCACTTTTCCAGATGCATCAATCAAAAATAATAGATTTCATTTAGGGCATCCACACACAAGTAGTCGCACAAAACGACTTTGTCAATGTCAAAAATGAAAGAAATAAAAATTACTTCAGACAAATAACAAAAAACGAAAAGCATTCATGCATATAAGGAGACTAGCTCCATGTTTGTGATTGAAAACAGGATCACTGAGACTGAGTCTCCAAATAATGCCCTCAAGAAAACGGAGCAAGTCGTCAATCAAGCGACTCAGCAGAATAAGAGCTTCTGAAAATCAAGAGCTCCAGCTACCATCCTTCTACCCAGAAAAGAAGGCACAAGAAAGTAATAAGTCTCCAAACATTGCTCTCCCTCAAGAAAGAAGAGCGAGTTGTCAACAGAAGCTTCCAGAAGCCAAAGCTCCAATCATCACCCAATAAAAGAGGGCACAATCATCAAACATCATAAAAGAAAAGCCGACGGAAAGGCTTAGTCATCCCCAAGAGGATCCCTTCCTACTCCGAAGGCAAAACAAAAATACTCCTCACGGCTCAGCATTACAACTACATGAGTCATCCAACACACTCACCCAAAGTCTCCTCCACACTCCCCAATGGAGAATAAAGGCTTCAAGAGCCCATCATCATCAACAATCAAAAGAGTCCAATCTCCATACCAACAAGGGCTCAACAAAAAAAGGAAAAAAGAAGAAAACTCTTGCATCCCCAGAGGATGTCCAAAAGAAAAGGCAACAACAGAGAAGGCCGAATAAAAATCCTCAAGTGGATCTCCTAAAAAGTCTACAAAAAAGAATCAGAAATTCCCATTCTCCAGTGGAATAAGAGCTTCACAAGTTTAGCTCGCATCAACATCAATCAAGGAGCCAAGACTCCATCCCTAGAAAAGAAAAATCAGATCCCCAAGGAGTCAACTAATTCCCTGGTGGATCACCAAAGAAAGAAAACTTCATCCCTAATGGACCTCCCAAAAAGAAGGAAAAAAGTCAGCGTAATGAAAAGAGACTAAAAAGTAAAAAGGCTTACGCATTATCCCGAAAACGCCAAATTTCAAATCGCGAAAAAAAAGAGATAAATCGCAGAAAAAGGCGAAATCAAATGAAAATCCTTGCTCCCTAAGTGGGTCACCTCAAAAAAAGAAAAATCAAAAAGATGGAATTGGAAATTCCATTCCTTCAACAGAATAAGAGCACCACAAAAGCCAGCTCGCACCCACATCAATTAAGGAGCCAAGATTCCATTCCCCCAAAGGGGCTACCAAAATCTGACCCCCGGGAAGTCAACCAATTCCCCGGTGGATCAATCAAAAAGAAAGATCATCCCCAGTGAGCCTACTGCAAAGGAAAAACTTCAGATTCATTCTCAGAATGTCATTTGCCTACACATAGGCAAGACCTGGCAAGCAAGAGCCAGCATCCCCATTGTAGACCCCAAATCTTGCCCGGTCTTAGAATAAAGTCAGAAAGCTTCCTATTTGAAGACGGTCGAAGCCTAACAAGCCATTAGGAGAGACTATTAGGCCCCCGTACTAAGATAGGAAGGTTTTTTGGCCCGAAAATAAAGTTTCTCGCCCTAAAGGGACGAGACCGCCGTCTGGGAATACCAGACCGCCGTCTCGTTTCAACACCAGGACGAGACCGCCGTCTCGATTTTCCAGACGGCGGTCTCGTCACTCGCAAATTCGAGATGGCGGTCTGGATTTTCCAGACGGTGGTCTCGATTCCCGCCAAGTCGAGACGGCGGTCCGGATTTTCCAGACGGTGGTCTCGACCTTGTCAGAGGAGACGGCGGTCTCGACTTGTCAGGCGCGAAAAACTATAAATAGGGGCGTCATTTCTCCCTTTTCACACACCAAGCAGACAGAAAACCAAGAGCTCTCCCTTCTCTCTAGAATTTCTCTCTCTAAGAATCCCTCCGAGGCATTTCCGGAGCTTCTGAGTGTCTTTAGGCATATACAGAGTGTCCTAAATCTTCTTTAGAATCCCTCCGAGGCATTACCGGAGTTTTCTGAGAGTTGTAGAGTGAAGGGTTGCCAAAATGCACCCTCTCTTTTTAATATAAAGCTTGCTTTGGAGGTGCATATCCTCGCTCTCTACTTTTTACTGCTATTTAAATTGCGCAATAGAATCTAGGGCCATGTAGTCATATATTTAAATTCTGCATAATAAAAAGGGTAAAAGCGCAATTTTCTAAGTTTAATTATTCGCAAATATCCGGCCTATCATAGGGAACCCGAAAGGGGCGTCGTAAAGGGACTAATACTCCCTTTACACGTAACTAACTCCCTTACCCAACTCTGGTTCTAATGACCAAAGTTGGTTTTCGAAAACCAACGCCTTTTTAAACCCCTTTTCCGATGTTTATGGTAAAAATATCGGTGGCGACTCCATAGAACCCAAAATAAATAAGTCCTTGGGTTAGCCCGGTTGTCAGACAACCCAAGGACACTTTTTGAAAACCTCGTCTCCAGATTAGCCCGGTTATCGGACAGCCTGAAGACGTTGTAACCACCAATAAAAAAAACGCGAAAAGAAGAGGGTCGAAAAACCATCGCGTCGCTCCGACCGCGCCCCCGTTTTCGGGGAGGCGGCGACACCCATAGGGGAATATCAGCCTAGTAAGAGGCAAAACAAATGCAGCCAAAAGTCTTCACTTCCGATGAAGCATCTGCCTACTCAGAGGCATTACTAGAAACTCAATGGAGTATCTGCCTGCTAAGAGGCACCATCAAAATCAATAAATTTTCAAATGGATATCTGCCTACTCAAGAGGTGTCACCAAGATCAGCAAATCCCTAGAGGATTTCTGCCTACCTAAGAGGTACGCATCAAAAATCCCCGACAACCAGCAAAGTCGGATGACCACTACCAAAGGATCAAAAACAAAGAATCCCCAACAAACAACAAGCTGGATGGCTATCAGGAAAAGCCAAAAAACAAAGAATCCCTAGCACACCGGAAGACTTTACCAGAAAGGTCCAAAAACATTTACCAAAACAGAAATCACTCCCCATGGAGTTGGCGCATGAGCTAGAGTAGTAAGTCGCCGCCACCACAGCCAAAGGGTCAGCTACCGCAAGAAGGAGCATCTGGAGGCACTTCACCAGATGAGGGTGTGTACTCATCAGGCCTTACAAAAAGGGGCTTACCAGACGGGGGTTCATACTCGTCAGACACCAGATGGGGGTGTATACTCATCAGGCCTTACAAAAGGGGGCTTACCAGGCGAGGGTTCATACTCGTCAAACCAGATGGGGGTTCATACTCATCAGTCGAAGGGATCAACTACCATCAAAAGGAGCATCCTGGAGGCGCACAACGCACTTTTCCCCAGAAGATCAACCGCTGCAAAGACGGGACGTTTGAAGGGCAACCGGGCAGGAGGGTCAACTCCTTTACCCTCCAGTCGATCTTCTTGGTACAACAAGCCAGCAATCGACTGGTCGGGTAAAGGGGGGGCAGCTGTAGACCCCTAATCTTGTCCGGCCTCATAATAAAGACCAGAAGACCTCCTTTTTGAAGATGAATGAAGCCTAAGAAGCCATTATGAGAGACTATTAGGCCCCATATTAGAATAGGAGGGATTTTCTGCATGTAAATAAGGATTTTCACCTTTTAGGGTCGAGACCGCCGTCTCGCCTTGTAAAAGTGGCGAGACGGCCGTCTCGTCACTCGCGGATGGCGAGACCGCCGTCTCGTTTGGCGAGACGGCCGTCTCGACCTCGTCAGACGAGACGGCCCGTCTCGACCTGACAGGCACGAATCCCTATAAATAGCTGTGTCATTCCCCTCATTTCACACAGTTCTTCCATTCTCTCTCTAGACATTTCTTCAAATTCTCTTTCTAGAACCCCTCCGAAGCATTTCTGGAGTTTTTGAGAGTTTTCTAGAGTTTTTTAGAGCGTTTTCGAGAGATTCCGGCGCTGTAAAGAGTGAAGGGCTACCAAAAAGCACCCAAATTATTAAAGAATTAATAGAAAGCGTGCCTCGGAGGTTTCTACACTCTCTCTCTCTCCTTTACCGTTTTATTTCAATTATGCAATAGATATAGGGCCATGTAGTCATAATCTTTAAATTCCGCAAAATAAAGGGTAAAAGCGTATTTTCACCGGTTTAATTATTTAATATAACTGGCCTATCATAGGGAACCCGAAAGGGGCATTGTAAGGGAATTAACACTTCCCTTATACGTAACTAACTCCCTTACCCAACTATGGTTCTAATGACCAAAGTTGGTTTTTCGAAAACCAACGCCTTTTTCATTCCTTTTTCGATGTTTCCGGTAAAAACATCGGTGGCGACTCCAGAAGAACCCTTCAAAAGTTAGTTCTTGGGTTAGCCCGGTTATCGGACAATCCAAGAGCGCCTTTTCGAAAACCTCGCCTCTAGGTTCAGCCCGGTTATCGGACAACCTAAAGGCGTTGTAACCACACCTATAAAAACGCGAAAAACGGAAAGTCGAAACCATCGCGTCGCTCCGACCGCCTCGTTTTGACGGCGGCGACACTTCTCTTCTCTTGACCCTCACTACATTATTCTACCAATTAGTTTGGGAATATGGAGGCGTATAATCAACAAGAGGATTGAAATCCCTAAAGCGAGGAAAAAGTGCACCAACGTGGCAAAGTGTGCTCTCCAAACCAAAAATCATTCTTCGGTCACGTTAAGTCCGGAACAGCACAAACAAGTACAGTAAAGAAGCAAACATCAGAGGACCCCATCTTCAGAGGCCATACCAGTTAATCCTTCTGAAAAACTAATGAAATAGCATTATAGGACATCAAACATGAAAACATTGCATGCATAAATGTTTTTGAACAAGGTCCTATATTTCCACATACACAAAAAATTCAAAAAAGCGAGACCGTCGTCTCGCCTTTGGTTAAAATGAGACCGCCTTCCCGAATTTCGAGACCATCGTCTCGCTAGTTGACTGAAACGAGACCGCCTTCTCACTTGGCGAGAAGGCCGTCTCGTCATGGGCCAATGGCAAGACCACCGTCTCAGAGTTCCAGACGGCGGTCCCGAGCCTCGATAAATCGAGACCGTCGTCCTGAAATCCCAGACGGTGATCTCGATTAGAAACAAAAATCCTATATAAAGTGGGGCATGGGGGGTGGTTTGGAGCATCCATTCTTACTTTCTCTACACCTTCTTCTATATTCTTGAGTATTTTTACCAAAGATGCATCGAGGAGAGTCATCTAGAAAGAGAGGGCTGGGTTCCGGCCCAAGTACATCTGCGGCCCCGGTTCCTCCAGACCCGACCCAACTGACACCCTAGCACCAAGCTAGGCTTGAGCACATCCGGGGTTATGCCTGGCATCCCATGCTGAGGCTGGATTTTCATATCCTCGCTAAATTCGGATGGGAGGACGACATGCGAGGATACATCGAGAGTATTGGGTGGGACTTCCTCCTCCAGCCTCCCCCCACCTGCATGTATACACAAGCCGTAATGGAGTTTCTTGCCTCCATTATGATGATTGAGCTTCCTACAATGATCTCGGGCATCCCTCCAATCAAAATGGTCTCGTACTACATGAACGGGTCCTACCGGATGACGACGTTGGATGAGTTCAACGTCGCCATCGGCTTCGTCCAGCCCGAGGATGTCCTAACCCCAGAATATCAAGGGGCCATCTATGAGCGGTCATCTACCCTCATAACCGGTGAGATATGGGAAGATCTCACTGGGTCACGAATTCTGTCGGCCCTACTGAAGGGGTCTGCACTTAACCCCGCTCTCCGCATTTGCCACAAGTTGCTGGCAGGAACCATCCACGGGCGGAAGGAAAGTCAGGGAAAGGTTACCCACCCTGACCTCTTCGCATTGCACTGCATGTTCCACGGGCGTCGGTGCAATCCTGACTACTTTTTTGTGAAGGCCCTCAAGGACTTCGGGAGCCGTCCTGTAGGAGCCATCCTCATAGGTCCTCTCATCACCCCGCTGGCCGAGAAGTGGGGGTGCCGCGACGAAGAGAACATCTCCTCCACTCTCCGGCCCGAGTACATTAGCGGGTCCATGCTCGTCAGCATGGGGATGCTCATCCGGCAGGGGACCCAGATGACCCTTCACCCTACGCTCGCCATGATCCTAGATCTCCAAGATTTGGTGGTGATGCAGGATATCCCGACGCCCCCGGAATTCTAGCAGCAGCAACAACAACAACGGCAGCAGCAGCAGTACGGGGACGACTTCGCTGGTATAAACCGCAATATACGATATCCGCCAGCAGTTGGACCAGATGTCCCTAAGACAACATGTCTTCGAGACACGGATGGAGACCTTCCGCCAAATGCAGGAGGGGATGAGACAAGACCTGGCACTGATCCGTCAAGACCAGCTCAACTCAATCCGGAGCCAGGAGGAATTTCAAAGGCATATGTATCGGCAGTTTCCCCCTCCCGGATCGTCTTCCGGCTCAAGTCCACTACTGTCTTAGGGACATTATCGAAATAATCATTGTACAAAAATTTTATCATAATATGTGTAGACCCCAAATCTTGCCCGGCCTCACAATAAAGATCAGAAGACCCCCTTTTCGAAGATGGACGAAGCCTAAGAAGCCACTAGGAGAGACTATTAAGCCCAATACTAGGATAGGAGGGATTTTTGGCACAAAAATAAGGATTTTCGCCTTTTGGGGTCGAGACCGCCGTCTCGGATTCGAGATCGCCGTCTCGCCTTGCACAAATGGCGAGACCGCCGTCTCGATTGGCGAGACAGTCGTCTCGCCACCTGCGAAAGGCGAGACGGCCGTCTCGACCTGACAGGCACGAATCCCTATAAATAGGGCCTCCCTTCCCCTCATTTCACACAGCTTTCTCACTCTCTCTCTAGTCACATCAATAGTTTCTCTCTCTAGAATCCCTCCGATGCATTTCCGGAGCTTCTGAGTGTCTTTAGAGTGCTTTTAGAGCGTTTCGAGAGGTTTCCGACGCCGTGTAGAGTGAAGGGTTGTCGCAAAGCACCCTATTTTAAAAGGATTAATAGAAAGCTAGCTCCGGAGGTTCCTACTTTCTCTCTTTACCTTTTACCGCATTATTTAAATTACGCAATAGACATTAGGGCCATGTAGTCGTAATCTTTAAATTCCGCAAAATAAAAGGGCAAAAGCGTATTTTCTGGTTTATTTATTAACATAATAGCTGGCCTATCATAGGGAACCCGAAAGGGGCGCCGTAAAGGAACTAACACTTCCTTTACGCGTAACTAACCCCCTTACCCAACTCTGGTTCTAACGACCAAAGTTGGTTTTTCGAAAACCAACGCCTTTAAAACTCCTTTTCCGATGTTTCCGGTAAAAACATCGGTGGCGACTCCAGAGAACCCTCAAAAACTAGCTCTTGGATTATCCCGGTTATCGGACAATCCAAGAGCACCCTTTTGAAAACCTCGCCCCTAGGTTCAACCCGGTTATTGGACAACCTAAAGGCGTTGTAACCATCAATAAAAAAAACGCGAAAATCAAGAAAGTTGAAACCATCGCGTCGCTCCGACCACCCTCGTTTTGACGGCGGCGACAGATGGCGACTCCGCTGGGGAAGCCTAGAGAGTTGATCCCATTTAGTGATGGGCCAGCTTGAAAATAAATAAACCAAGAAAAATAAAGCTTTTGCCCTACCTTGTATTATAACATGTTTTACTGTTTGGCTTTAATAAATGTTGCTTGTTTATACTTACGCAATTGTTTGAAATACAAACTGTACACAAACCCTTGCACACAACAGTTCCCTCTATACCCGGGGGTAAGTGAGAAATCCATAGGGAGTGGGTGGCAGGTACGGTTCGCTGTAGTGATGGCCTTGTGCCCACCAGTGTGATCGGAAACCACCACTCAAGGTGATAACCTTCCTCTTTTGGCACAAAGACTGACTATGGCCTTAGTGCTAAGCATGGTCGGAAGGCTGGAGAGTGGGGACCCTATAATGGGGGCACCTTGGGGGCCTTAGCCTTGGTGAGAACAGTTAGAACCCACCTTCGCCAAATCACTTTTCTGCAGGAAAACCCTACCTCGTGACAAAAACGAATTCTCGCCTGTTCGTGGATGATCGAATCGTGTGTGCATATGTTTGTTGCATTTGTTTGTTGCATAGCATAACCAAACAACAGAAGAAAAATACCAAAAATATTTTCGCAATAAACACCCTTATCTCGGACAGTCTGCCTTTTAGCTAGCCTGGTTTCAGGTTCTTTGCAAGCTAAGTAGCCACGCAGTTCCGACAGAAGAGATAAGGGATGCTAAATATTTTTCATAAAGCCACATTTTATCTCGGACAGTATGCCTTTTAGCTAGCCTGGTTTCAAGTTCTTTGTAAGCTAAGTAGCCACGCAGTTCTGACAGAAGAGATAAAAGGCTATAAAATAAACAAATAAAAATAAAATATCAAATAAAATCCATTTCCAAAACCATAAATGGGACCTGATTCATAAACATCACAAATCATTCATATAGGTAGTTTATTTTTTTGGAAAAAATATAAATACCATACAAAACATGATAAACAAACACTCACATTCATTCAAATAAGCATCATTTCATAAAACATGCATTTTGGTTTTAGAAAATGGAGGGGACTAGTAGACAATTGAAGAAGGTGGATATTCCCCGATATCATACTGAGAATTTGGAACGGCTTTGCACGGTAATGCCACCGGAGGTCCGCACCGACTTTGAAAAATCCTATGGACGGATTCTCGACCTGTTAAAGATCTGTGTCGATCAAGTGTTCCTCAGGGTATTAATTCACTTTTGGAACTCCAGTCTGCGATGCTTTGAATTTTCGCAGTTTGATATGGTGCCCACCTTGGAGGAGTATGAGATTATGCTGAAATGGCCCAAATCAGCTGGGGTCCATATCCGCCACGGAGCATATATCCTGCAGCACAAGTCGCTGCCATCATTCAACTACCCTTCCGGCAGACTACCCTGATAGGAAAAGGGAATGTCCAGGGTTGGAAGGTCTCAATGATAGAAGACCACCTGTCCGATTTGGCAGAAAGGACAGAATGGGTCGCTTTCAACAAAACCCTGGCCCTAATAATATTTGGAACAATCTTATTTCCCTTCCACCTCGACACAGTGGATCAAGCCGTCATGGACGCCTTCTTCGCCTGGGACGTGAACTCGAAGAGTCCCTTTCCTGCAATTCTTGCCAACACCTTGCTCTCGGTGGAATTTTGCCGCCAGAAGCAAGGAAAAACACTTCGTTGCTGCTCTTCACTGCTATTCGTGTGGAGCACTATGCACCTTTACGCCTCCAGTCATATGAGGATATTCCCCGATCCTTTAAGGAGCTTCTCCAAAATCCCTCTCCAATGACGCTTAACCTCATAATGGAGGGACAAGTTGGAACAAAAGGACGCCAACAGTTTATCCTGGGTCTGCCCTTGGTTCCGACCTGGCCCAGTTCTCATCAGAAGTGGAGACTATCCAAACGTACCCCTGATAGGACTCAGGGGTTGCATAGCCTACTCACCTAGAGTAGCTATGAGACAGCTCATGAGGACTCAAACTACCATCTCTCGGGGGGAACTCGGAGGACTGTGTTTCTTCGGAGACCCATGCACAATCACCACCTCACTAGCTGTGAGAAGAGCATGGGAGAGACCAGTCTATATGGGAGATAGAGAGCTAGGAAAACCTCAAGTGACTGTCTCTAGTGACTACGAGGTGTGGAGACAAAGAAGAGGGATGTCTCAACCATCCACCACACTCATTACAAGCGTCAATAGTGAAGAGCTGCAGGCTCAAGTCGATGCCTTGACCCAGAGGATAGAAATCATGAAAGCCCAGATGAGGGCCCTTGAAGAAAGAGAGCAAGAATCTATCCTCACCATAGATGGTCTGCAAAGGCAGTGCAAGAAAAAGGATCATGAAATAGAGCGCCTCAAGGATCAGTGTGCTGACTCTAACGAGCAAGCTATCCGAGCATCCAAAACTGCCAGAACCGGCTCGGATAGTCAAATTCAAGAGATTACCGCCAAGTCTGCACACCTTGAGGCTGAATCAGCAAAACAGGCTCAGACGATCAAGGAATTATTGCAAGAACTCACCAAGACTCGGTCAGACATACGCCAAGAGCAAGAGGCCAACCGGAGACTCAACAAAAGTCTCACTGAGCTATGCTATAAGGAAAGAGACGGGCTAGCTCAGTATGGCCAGGTACTACAAGAGAAAGACTGAGCTGTCGCAAAACTCGACGAACTGCAATCCTTGGTCGTCCATCAAGAAGCGAAGATTAAAGAGGCTCAAAAGTACAGTGAAGATATGAGCCAGGAAGTCCAGAAGCAAAGCAAAGCACTTGCTCGTCACGTCCGGGAAGCTGAGAGAGAACTACATAGAGATCAGGACCCGCCTGTGGGTTTCTTTAGGCTTTTCCGTTTTTGCCAAAAGTTGCTTCGTAGTATGGAGTAGGGGAATGTACACCTTCTAAATGGATAAATGAAATTCTTCTTTATTCCACAATTGTCTACTTGCATGCATGACATTCATTTGCATATTTAATTTCCCCTCCTTCACTTTAATAAATAAGATAATAAAAAGGAAGGATTAACTGACACGTCTTCCAAATCAGAAGAATGGAGAGAAAGCCACTCCTAATAAAACTCACCCCAACGGTCGACTCACCACAAGAGGATAATAAGCCTCGACCGTTGGTACTCAAGAATAAGGAAGAGGGGGCAAGGACACCAGTGCGACTATTTATGCCACGTCCTTTCCCCTACGAATCAAATAAAGTTGTACCGTGGAGATATGGAGAATCTTCACCAATAAAAGAAGAAATAACAAATATAGCCGGCATTGGGGGCATGACTAGAAGTGGAAGAGTCTACTCCCCCAAGGACACACAAGAAGATGTCCTCAAAAATAAAGGAAAAAATAAAAAGACCGAAGAAGAAAAGGAAAATAAGGAATCCAAGGAGGAGACAGAGGAATTACTCCAGTTCATAAGGCAAAGCGAGTATTCCATTATAGACCAGCTCAACCGTATACCCGCAAAGATTACATTGTTATCTTTGATAATGAGCTCGGAACCGCATAGAAACGCCCTGCTGAAGGTCTTGAGCGAGGCGCACGTACCTCATACCATATCCCAAGAAAAGGTTGAGAGGATCGTCGGTCACATCACGGCAAGCGATCACCTCACCTTCACGGAGGAAGAACTCCCCCTTGAGGGGTCAAACCATAACAAGCCCTTGCATATCTCAGTCAAGTGCAAGGAGTACCTCATTGCCAAAGTTCTTGTGGATAACGAGTCATCCTTGAACGTGATGCCCAAGTGCACACTAGACAAATTGACTATCCAAGGAACCCGTCTACGCCCAAGTAGCACCATCATTTGAGCCTTCGACGGATCTAAACGAGAAGTAGTGGGAGAAGTTAATTTGCCAATCCAAGTTGGACCCACTATCTTCAACGTCGATTTCCATGTAATGGATATTACTCCAGCATATAGTTGTCTCCTCGGCAGGCCTTAGATTCATGACGCTAAGGCAGTACCTTCAACGCTCCACCAAAAAGTCAAGTTCATAGTGGATGACAAATTGGTCACGATCCAAGCAGAAGACGACATATTGATCAGTGGACCGTCTACCCAACCTTATGTGGATGCGGCTGAAGAGGCCCTTGAAACATCTTTTCAAGCGCTCGAAATTGCCAATATAGAACGACTTCCCAAAAACACAAAGGTAGCCCGCATGATGTTGAAGCATGGCTACCATCCTCGGCCAAGGACCGGGGCGGATTCCCAAGGCATGAGGGAACCCCCGGAATTCAAAGACAATCCTTTCAAGCATGGCCTAGGATATGACCCTACTAAGGGCCGAACAGAAAGAGGAAAAGGGAAGTCTCCCCTCTGCACACTCAAGCAGATTTTCCAAAGTGGAGGGGTGCAAGCGTCAAGAGCGACCCTAGTCATTAGGAGATCTTTTTCTTCATTTAAGGGATGTAAACCCCATGATTGTTAGATATTATC
Organism: Sphenostylis stenocarpa; assembly: GCA_963425845.1. Classification (NCBI taxonomy): domain Eukaryota; kingdom Viridiplantae; phylum Streptophyta; class Magnoliopsida; order Fabales; family Fabaceae; genus Sphenostylis; species Sphenostylis stenocarpa. The sequence goes on from OY731401.1 coordinate 7,814,866, forward strand.
CCCCGGGGATAGCCCGACCCCCGGGCATTTTAGGGCACATATTCCCTTATTAATTAATAAAGAATACTTCTTACAATTTGTTTCTCTTCTTTCTATTTCTGACTAGACCACATAAATAACCATGTCTAAGTAAATAAATAAAAAAAGGAAGAAGAATCAAAAGCGCATCCAAATAATCAACATTCACCATTGCCATTACAGTCAAGCTAGTTGATTAGAAGCACAAAAATAAGACTTTACCTCACCATAAAAGAAAGTCATGCTTCGCCAATATTGTGAACAAAAAAATAAATACACAAAAAAAAGCCCATAGAAGCCAAATGCCAAAAAAAGAGGGCAAAATACCCGGTAGGAAACCCACAAAGGAGGCTATGCAAAAGATAGGGTCGACCCGGTAGGATACCCGAACAACAATAAAGGGTAGCCTAGGCAAAAGTTAGGGTTACAAAATAAGGTCCGCTAGGATTCCCTAAAAAATACCAAAAGAAGGAACCTAGACAAAAGTTAGGGCCAAAACACAATATCCTAGTTCGAAAACCCAAAGGGCGATCTAGGGAAATCAGCTAGCCATTAAAAGCAATGCAAATAAAACTAAAAGGCGCAAATACAAAAAAAAAAAAAAAACCATTTGCTTAGACGAAGCCTAAACACCTAAGCCTAACCCTAAGCCAGCCATGCTTAAAAAAACCATTTTCTAAAAATAAACATTCTAAAACACAAGCCATTGAATTTACCTCTTTACTTCTTTTCTCTTGACCCTCATACCAAAATTCTAATAATTAATTTGGGAATATGGAGGCGTATAGTCAACAAGAGGATTGAAATCCCTAGAGTGGAGAAAGAGGGACACTACATGGCAAAGAATGCTCTACAAAAGAAAAAAGAAGAAAAAAGAAAGAAAGAAATTATCCTTCGGTCACAAGAAGTCCGACATGGTACAACCAAGAGTAAATACGGCAAATCAGAGGGCATTCGGCGCAACGAGACACGTCAGTTAAATCCTTCTGAAAAATTAACTAAAGTAGGCATTATAGGACATCAAACATAAAAACATTGCATGCATAAAATGTTTTTGAACCAGGTCCTATTTTCTTATTCAAAAAAAAAATGAAAATTTGAGACGGTCGTCTAGGATTTCCAGACTGCCGTCTCGGTCCCCAGCAAATCTAGACCGCCGTCTCGGCCTACGAGACCGCAGTCTCGACTTAGGCAAAATCGAGACCGTCGTCTCGCTTGGAGAGACGGCCGTCTCGTTTGAACCCAAAGTCGAGACCGCCGTCTCAAGAACCCAAACGACCGTCTCGACCTGCACAAAATCGAGACCGCCGTCTCGACTTCCCAGACGGCGGTCTCGATCTGAATTTTTCCCCTATAAATAGGGGTGCGATGGGGGGGGGGGTTCCTCACAACTCTCCTGCACTCTGGAACCTCCAACTCTCAGATCTACCACTTCCAAACACTTTCAGGTCAATATGTTCCGTGGAAACCCCTTCAGGAAAATAAGAGGCACTGTCGGTGCCAGCAGCTCCTCGGCACCAGCCCCTCAGGACCCCACTCAGCTGTCACCGCAACACCAGGCCCGCCTCGAGCACATCCGGGATTACTCGTGGCACCCCATGTTCAGACTGGACTTCGGCATCCTCGCCGAGTTCGGGTGGGAGGATGATGTTCGGGCCCACATAGACAGTATCGGGTGGGGATTCTTGCTGCAGCCTCCACCTACCCACGTGTACCCTCAAGCGGTACTGGAGTTCTTGGCCTCCATCTCCTACGCCGAGGCTCCCTCCATGGTCCCAGGCTTACCACCCACCAAGATGGTGAATTACTTTATGGGTGGGACATACCGGACCACCACCCTCGACGAATTCAATGTAAGCATTGGGTTCGTCCGGCCCGAGGACGTGCTAACTCGGGAATACCGGGAGGTCATCTCCAGCCGCCCCACCAACCTCACCGCTGCCGAAATGTGGGAGGAACTCACCAGGTCACCCACACTGCCCACGCTGATGAAGGGATCTGCGCTCCCTCCAGCCCTCCGCATTTGCCACAAGCTGCTGGCTGGGACTGTCCACGGGAGGAAGGAGAGTCAGGGTAAGGTAACCCTCCCAGACCTCTTTGTACTGTACTGCATGAGCCAGAGGCGACGCTGTAACCCTGACTATTTCTTCCTGAGGGCCCTTAAGGACTTTGGGAGCAGACCAGTGGGAGCCGTCCTCGTGGCTCCTCTTATCACTCCCCTGGCAGAGAAGTGGGGGTGCACCGGCCGAGAGGAACTGGCCCCTAGCCTCCAATCCGAGTCCATCAACGGATCAATCCTGGTCAGCATGGGGATGCTGATCCGCCAAGGGACCCAGTTGGTCCTTCATCCCTCCCTGGACTTCGCGCTGGACCTCCAGGATATCGTGACGATGCACGATCTCCCCACGCCTCCTGACTTCCAGCAGCCACATCAGCACCAACAACCCCCGCAGTACACGGACGACTTTACTGGCCTGAACCGCAACATCAACAACCTCCTCCAGCAATTCGATCAGATGTCGACGCGGCAAGAGCAGATGTCCCTAAGGCAGGAAGCCTTCGACACCCGGCTGGAGACGATATATCAATATCAGCAAGGGATGTGGCAGGAATGGACAACATTCCAACAAGAATACCATGACGAAACCCGGGAGCAAGCAGAATTCCGGGAACACATGTACCAGCAATTCTCTCATCGAGGATCGTCTCTAGAGGATAACCCTTAGGGACAGTACTTGTAAAATAAGTGGTTGTAATAAAATTTTCCCTACGAATAAAAATTTTATTTCACGCATTCTTTGCCATTCTTTCCAAAAGTCAGCGTAACAAAAAAACTAAGAGTAAAAAGACGTACGCTCAAGAAAAAAAGCCAAAATCCTAAATCGCGAGAAAAAAGAGATAAAACCGCGAGAAAAAGGCAGGATCAAGACAAGCCATCACCAACAAACAAAGATTGCCCGACCAGCCAACAAGAGTCGGATGATTACCACAAGAGATCAAAAATCAAAAGAATCCCCAGCAAACAACAAAGCTGGATGAGCACCCACAAAAACCCCGGTGCAGACCGGACGACAATATCTCCAAAGAGGACCAACAAAAAATACATCTCAACAACCGGCGCATGGGCCACCTGAACAGTAAACCGCCACTACCATCAGTCCTACGCAGTGGACTGTACCAGCCAGATAGGGGGTTCATACCTATCAACCTGCGCACGCGGTGCGCCTGGTCTGCGCTCGAGCCGGATCAGTAAGTCGCAACTACCAGCCTGATGGGGGGTTCATACCCATCCAGTTTGACACATAGCGGACTGCAATTACCAGCCTGATGGGGGTTTATACCCATCAACCGAAGGATCAGCTACCGTCAGAAGGAGTATCCTGAGGTTCTACCACGTGTCCACCGAAGGGATCGGCTACCGTCAGAAGGAGTATCCCAGAAGTGCACAAAATACAAAGTTTTTCCCAGAAGATCAACCGCCGCAAGACGGGACATCCGAAGGGTAACCGGGCAAGAGGGTCAACTCCTTTACCTTCCTGTCGATCTGTCTGGCACAACAGGCCAACAGCCGACTAGTCAGGTAAAGGGGGGGGGGGCAGCTGTAGACCCCAAATCTTGCCCCGCCTCACAATAAAGATCAGAAGACCCCCTTTTCGAAGATGGACGAAGCCTAAGAAGCCACTAGGAGAGACTATTAGGCCCCATACTAGGATAGGAGGGATTTTTGGCACAAAAATAAGAATTTTCGCCTTTTAAGGTCGAGATCGCCGTCTCGGATTCGAGACCGCCGTCTAGTTTCGTGAGACGGTCGTCTCGCCATTCCTGTAAGGCGAGACGGCCATCTCGATTGGCGAGACGGCCGTCTCGACCTTGTCAGGCGAGACGGTCGTCTCGACCTGACAGGCGCGAATCCCTATAAATAGGGTCTCCCTTCCCCTCATTTCACACAACTTTCTCACTCTCTCTCTAGTCACATCAATAGTTTCTCTCTCTAGAATCCCTTCGATGCATTTCTGGAGCTTCTGAGTGTCTTTAGAGTGTTTCGAGAGGTTTCCGACGCCGTGTAGAGTGATGGGTTGCCGCAAAGCACCCTATTTAAAAAGGATTAATAAAAAGCTAGCTCCGGAGGTTCCTAATTTCTCTCTTTACCTTTTACCGCATTATTTAAATTACGCAATAGACATTAGGGCCATGTAGTCGTAATCTTTAAATTCCGCAAAATAAAAGGGCAAAAGCGTATTTTTCCGATTTATTTATTAACAGAATAGTTGGCCTATCATAGGGAACCCGAAAGGGGCGCCGTAAAGGAACTAACACTTCCTTTACGCGTAACTAACTCCCTTACCCAACTCTGGTTCTAACGACCAAAGTTGGTTTTTCGAAAATCAACGCCTTTAAAACTCCTTTTCCGATGTTTCCAGTAAAAACATCGGTGGCGACTCCAGAGAACCCTAACAAACTAGCTCTTGGATTAGCCCAGTTATCGGACAATCCAAGAGCACCCTTTTGAAAACCTCGCCCCTAGGTTCAGCCCGGTTATCGGACAACCTAAAGGCGTTGTAACCATCAATAAAAAAACGCAAAAATCAAGAGAGTCGAAACCATCGCGTCGCTCTGACCGCCCTCGTTTTGACAGCAGCGACAATATGAATAAATTCTTTTAGTAAATTTGTTTGCCTTTACTCTCTCTTTCGAAAAAGTCAGTGTAACAAAAGAGAATAAAAAATAAAAAGGCTGACGCTTAGTCCAAAAAAGCCAAAGTCACGAGAAAAAAGATAAACCGCGGAAAAAAGCAGGATTAAATCTGAAACATTAGCCAAGGCAAACTGGCAAGACGACCACCTTAACCAAAAATCCCCGACAACCAAAAAAGTCGGACGGCAAATATCAAAAGAACAAAATAAAGCATTTCCAGCAACTAACAAGATGGATGACTATCAGAAAAGTCGTAAATCACAAGATCCCTGGCACATCGAAGGACTCTACCTGGAAAAAGCATTCCAAATACCGGCGCATGAGCTAGAGCAGTAAGCCGCCACCACCACCAGTCCTACAAAGAGGACTGCACCTGCCAGATGGGGGTTCATACCCATCAACCTGCGCATGACCTGCACATGAGCCAGAGCAATAAGTCACAGTCGATCCTACGCTGTGGACCATACCAGCCTGATGAGGCGTTTATACTCATCCAGTCCGACAAATGATGGATTGTAAACACTAACAACTAGATGGGGGTTTATACTCATCAACCGAAGGGTCGACTACCACAAGAAGGAGCATCTTGAGGTTCTACCGCTTGTTAGTAGAGGGGTCGGCTACCGCAAGAAGGAGCATCCCGAAGCTACAACCAACCGGATGGGGGTTCGTACTCATCAAACGAAGGGTCGACTACCATAAGAAGGAGCATCCTGAGGTTCTACCTCATGTCAACCAAAGGGGTCGACTACCGCATGAAGGAGCATCTCAGAGGCGCACACACACATTTTTCATCTAGAGGGTCGGCTACAACAAGACGGAGCATCCGAAGGACAGTCAAGCAAGAGGGTTAACTCCTTCACCCTCCAGCCGATCTTTTTGGCATAATAGGCCAACAGTCGGCTAGTCCGGTGAAGGGGGGGCAGCTGTAGACCCTAAATTTGCCCGCCCTCAAAATAAAGAGTAGAAGACCTCTAATTCGAAGATGAGCAAGTCCTAAAAGGTCCCTAGGATAGAGTAATAGGCCCCATATTAGAGTAGGAAAGTTTTTTGTACAGAAAAAATAAGGAATTCCACCTGAAAGGTCAAGACCGCTGTCTCGCTTAGCAAGACCACCGTCTCGCCACTTGCCATGGCGAGACCGCCTTCCCGTTTGACGAGACGGCCTTCTCGCCATTTTAACAAATCGATATCGCCTTCTCGATTGGCGAGACGGTCGTCTCGCCATTTGTCAAAGATGAGACCGTCATCCCGTTTGGCAAGACGGCGGTCTCGACCTTGCTAGGCGAGACAGTTGTCCCGACCTGACAGGCGCAAATCTCTTTAAAAGGAGAGCGCTCTCCCCTTCATTTCACACAGTTATTCAACTTTCCCTTCTACCATTTCTTCAAATTCTTCTCCTAAATACATCTGAAGCATTTCCAAAGCTTTCTTAGTGTTCTTAGAGAGGATTTTATAGCGTTGCAAGAAAGAACGATCGACGTTGTAAGAGTGAAGGACTGTCAAAAAGCGTCCTATTCCAAGAATATTAATCAAGAAAGCTTGCTTCGAAGGTTTCCACATTTTATCCCTCTCTTTTACTGCTTCCTATTTACATTTATACGTGTATTAGCTGCTAGGGCCATGTAGTCACTATTTTCTTAATTCCGCAAATAAAAGGGTAAAAATGTCATTTTAAAGTTTATTTATGAAATAAACGGTCCATCATAGGGATCACGAAAGGGGCGTAGTGGGGGTGCTAATACCTTCCCCACACGTAACTAACTCCCTTACCCGACTCTGGTTATAATGGCCAAAGTTGTTTCTTTAAACCAATGCCTTCTTTTTTCCTTTTCCGATGTTTTCAGTAAAAACATCGGTGGCGACTCCATAAGAACCCTTTTCAAAAACCTCGCCCTTAGGTCCAGCCCAGTTATCAGACAACCTAAAGGCGTTGTAACATCACTTTTAAAAACGTGAGTCGAAAGTTGGAAACCATCGTGTCACTCTGATCGCCTCTTTTGACGGCGGTGACACGGGCCAACAGTCGGCTAGTCAGGTGAAGGGGGACAGTTGTAGACCCCAAATCTTGCTCAGCCTCCAAATAAAGAGCAGAAGACTTTCGTTCGAAGATGGGCAAGGCCTAGAAGGTCCCTAGGATAGATCAATAGGCCCCATTTTAGAATAGGAAGGTTTTTTGTACGGGAAAAATTAGAAATTTCACCTAAAGGGCCGAGACCGTCGTCTCGCCATTGGTTAAGGGCGAGACCGCCGTCTCATTTGGCAAGACCGCCATCTCGCCACTTGCCAATGGCGAGACCGCCATCTCGCCAATCGTCAATGGCGACACCACCATCTCGTTTGGCGAGACGACCTTATCGTCATTTGCCGAGGGCGAGACCGCCATCCTGTTTGGTGAGACGGCAGTCCCGACCTAATAGACGCGAATTTCTATAAAAGGGGGGTGACCTCATCTTTTTCACAATACAGAACAACTTTTCCTTCTGCAACTTTCTCAAATTCTTCTCCTAGGATCCCTCCGAAGCATTTCCGGAGTTTCTTAGTGTTCTTAGTGAGTATCTTGTAGTGTTGCGAGAAAGAGCGATCAGCACTGTAGAGTGTGGAAGTTGCCAAAAAGCACCTTTTTCCAAGAACATTAATACAAAACTTTCTTTGAAGGTTCCTACACTTTCTATCTTCTTTTACTACTTTCTTATTACATCTATGTGTGCATTAGCTGTTAGGGCCATGTAGTCAACATTTTAAATTCCGCAAATGAATAAATAAGGGTAAAAGTGTAATTTTAGAGTTTTTATTTATAAAATAAACGGTCCATCATAGGGAACCCGAAAGGGGCGTCGTAGGGAAGCAAATACCTTCCCTACACGTAATTGACTACCTTACCCAACTCTGGTTATAATGGTCAAAGTTGGTTTTTCTAAACCAAGGCCTTCTTTTTCTTCCTTTTCTAATGTTTCTGGATAAAACATTGGTGGAGACTCCAGAACCCTTTTCGAAAACCTCGCCTTTAGGTCCAGCCTGGTTATCGGACAACCTAAAGGCGTTGTAACATCACTTTAAAAACGCGAGTCAAAGCAAAACCCTCGCGTCGCTCCGACCGCCTATTTTGACGGTGGCAACAGGGAGCTTTCTCCTAAATAGGTTAACTCAAATATAGTTGGAACTAAATGGGTATTCAAGAACAAACAAGATGAGAATGGTGTAATCATATGATACAAATCTAGTCTTGTAGTTAAGGGATACAATCAACATGAAATAATAGATTTTGATGAAATTGATGCATTTGTAGCTAAACTAGAGGTTTTTAGACTATTACTTGCTTATGCTTGTATGACTGGTTTAAGGTTATATCAAATGGATATAAAGAGTGTCTTCTTGAATGGCTACATATATGAGGAAGTGTTTATTGCTCAACCCCCTGGATTTGAATATCACAAACACCCAAAATATGTATACAAAATCAAGAAAGCTTTGTATGGTCTAAAACAAGCACCAAAGCAGTGGTATGAAAGGTTCAGTAATTTTCTAATATCTCAAGACTACAACAGAGGTGAGGTTGTTAAAATTCGATTCATCAAGAAAATTAAATCTGACATTATCATTGTATTTACGTTGATAATATCATTTTTGAAGTAACTAATGATAATCTCTATGAGAAGTTTGTGGAAGAAATGCAGAGTGAATTCGAAATGTCAATGATGGGAGAATTAAATTTCTTTCTAGGACTTCCAGTCGAGTAGCAAGACAATGGAATCTTTCTTCATCAATCCAAATATTGTACAAAATTACTTAAAAAAATTGAAAGGGAAAATTGTAAGAAAATCACAACTCCTATGTCTACAAGTTGTTATCTTGATACTGATGTGAAAGACAATCTAATGGATCAAATAAAGTACAGAAGGCTAATTGGTTCACTTCTCTATCTCACTGTAAGCGTACTTGATATCATGTTTAGTGTACGCATGTGTGCCAGGTTTTAAGCTTCACTAAAGGAATCACACTTCACTACAGCTAAAAGGATACTGAAATATATTAAGGGAGCCATGAATGTTGATCTTTAGTATCCTGTTGAAGCTCCACTAAAACTTGTTGGCTTTTTTTATTCTAATATTGCAAGATTCAAAATGGACAAAAAAATTATCAATGGAACTTGTCATCTCTTAGGGAGTAGCTTGATATCATGGCATAACAAAAAGCAAGCTTGTGTGACTCTCTTTATAACATATCATAATACATAGCAGTTGGAAGTTGTTGTGCTCAATCTTTGTGGCTTAAGCAACAATTACAAGATTTTGGATTATACCGGACCAAGATAACTTTGGTATGTGATAACACAAGTGTCATTAATTTTACTAAGAATCCAATTTAGCATTATAGAACTAAGCATATTGAGATTAGACATCATTTCATAATGTTCATTGAAACTGATAAACAACTTGTTAATGTATTTACCAAACCTTTACCTTGCGATAGTTTAAACATGCTTAGAACTAAATTAGGAATTCTAGCCATGGCTAATATTACCTGAAATCACACTACATTGGTTATTTTGTCATATTCTGCATTTTTTAATTGATGAAAATTTGACTTAACCGATTAAAATACTTAGAGGAAGGAATGTGAATCATGTGATTATCTATTCTAATTGGTTAAAGTGTCAAAATAATCGATTAAAACCATTAAAATATTGATACTTCCATGAGTATTCTTTGTTTTAATCGATTAATTCACCAAAATAATCAATTAAAATCACTAAATCATTTTATGTTGAATTAACCTCTTTTGGAATAAGCGATTAAGATTTGTATCAATTAATTTTACCTAAATCCATTTTTGAATTACATTCTTACACAATTTTAATCGATTAGTTTAAATAAAAATTATTGTTATTTCTGAAATGCTTCTCTAAGCATAGTTTAATTGATTATATGGTATAATAATTGATAAAATTGCTCTTGGATCCTATGTATTGCTTCTAATTAGTTGCACGAACACTATTGTAACATCTCCTTCCATTCAATTTGTTCAAATCTCACTTAATTTGAGTCAAAGTTACAAGATAAACTTCATTCATTCACTACACAAGGTGGGTTAATCTGATTGGCCAATAGGAAAAGACAAAAACCTTTAACTTGGTCAAACATTAGCTAAAGATTTTTTTAACTGATGTAATAAAGAATATTCTCAGCAACCCACTGCCCAATTTTTGTACTAATGTAACTAACCAAGGAGACAAGGTAGGTACACACTTAATTTTAGTTTCTGATTGAATTCAAATACAGTAAATTTGCCAAATTTGACTACTCTCTCACCTACTATTATTATATACGCTAGTTGATTGTAAGCTTCCTCACTTAACAAATTTGCACCAAGTTGTTATCCATTCTATAGCTTCTTAAACATCCATTTTGATGCATCATGTTCAAAAGATCCAAGTCTAGGAGAAAGAAGAGTAGAGGTTAATCCTCTAACCCCCAACCTTAGACACCTACTACTAGTCACATAGAAACATGGTTCAGTGGTGACCTTAAAAGGATGAACACCTTCATCCAAAACATCAGTAGGGAACAAGTCAACATTCTAAAAATCCTGAGATTTTCTTCGTTAGAAGAAGAAAATTTTAGAGGTTTACAAACGCTTCTCTGACATAAAAAATTGGAAACTTTTCTTGAACTCTATGGTATGCTATATCCTAATCTTATCAAGGTTTTCTACACTAACCATTCATTTGAAGGTTCCACCTTGAGATCCCATGTCAAAGGGGTCAACATTGAAGTCACTCCCTCATTTTGGAAGAAAATTGTTAGGTTAAAGAATGAAGAGGTGAAAGTTACCAAGGGCTACAATTTTTGAAAATGAGGACTTTAACAAGATATAGTACTTCAATTCATGCATGAAGAACATAGAAGATTCATTGAGGGTTCTCAGAAAACTTCATTTGGAACAGAGATCACTAGCATTTATCTTTTCTTGGATACTTACACCAAAGGAGATCAATCATGCTTTGTTGAATGAAAGGAACTTAGCATTGATGTACTACATTTAGTACAAAATAAAGGTGAATTTGGTCTTTGTAATAAAGGACCACATGATGAAAGCTAAATGGAAGAAACTGAAATGGGAGATGAACATGATGATCATGAAGAAGAGGAGTAAGGAGCTGGAACTTTTGATGTTGGTATTGGTGCTTCTGAGGAGGGAGAGAACATTGGTCCACACCATATGGAAATGATTTCATATATGGCTTAATCAGATAGAGGCATTCCTTTATCACAATTTGAGAGAACCATGTTATCTCAAATGAGTGCTTTACAACAGAGATAGAGAAAGCATATGCAAATGACCTATGATGTCCAAGCAAAGCAGTATAAGCACTATGAAGAATCCGTAGCCAGATTTAAGCATATTGACAACTAGCTGGAGGACATATATAACAAGATCGATCATCTACAATTCAGCCAAGGCCCAAAGAAAGACAAAATGAGTTAGGCCTGAGGAGTTTACCCGCCTAAAAAATGGTGAAGTGTGTTGGTGATTTTAGCCTGTCAACCCATCTTGGTTCACCTCGCCTAGCCCACCATTTCTGTAGGCCAAGGGCAGGGCGAGTGGGTTAGCCCGCTTTAAAAAAATATTTATATATTAAAATTAAAATAAAAAATATTCTAATTAAAGATATTATATTTTTTTGTATTATGTTATTGAAATATGTAAATATATTATAATATTATAATTTAAATTATAAAAATTAATCAATTAAGTTTAAATTATTGATTATAATTAATTATTTTAACATATAAATATAACAACTTTTTTAATTCATTTAATAAAAATATTAATTAATAAAGAAAAACTTAAAATTTATTCATATAATTAAGGATATATTTTAAAAAAATACAATATAAAAAAACTTATATGAAAAATTATTAGTGGGTTGGCCTACTACCCATCAGCTCGCCCTTTGGTGGGATGGGTTAGGGTCTGTAACTCGTTTTGGAAATAGCGAACTAGTCCGCCTCTCCCCATTTTTGGTAAGCTAGAGGTAGAGTGGGTTGAAACGGGGCGAACTAACTCATTTTGTCACCCTATGTTTTATGAACTATTTTTTTCATTTTTGTGTTGATTTTAATTGGTTTCTCTAAATCAATCATTATTGTACATGACACACACAAGCACACTACATATCACTGATGTTCTTTTTGCAAGATGTTGTTTATCTTCATCAAATAGGGAGAGGTTGAAAAGCATGAAGCACTCTACATGTTTTACATGTTGAATTTGATGAAGTCAAATTCTAATTATATTTGTCTTGATTGTTGAAGTTGTGTGTTTGAGTCTAGAGTATGTTAGTATACATGCTTTAATCCATTCTCTAATTAATCATACTCTATGTTAGTAACAATGCCTCAATTTTAAAATGAATCTTGGTATAGAATTGTTTTAATATGTTAATATTGGTTTTAATATGTTAAAATGTTCTTAGATTGTTTTTTAATTGATAAAAGTTTGAAATAATCGATTAATTTCACTTAATCACTTGAACATCATTATGTGTTGGAGTTTTAATCAATTAAACTATTTTTTATTAGTTAAAATGCTCTTTGTCATGTTTTTGGAGAATGTGATTTGTTGTTTTAATTGATTAAAATCACCTTCTTATCAGTTAAAATGTTCTTATAACTTTGTAAAAAAATTTACTTTATTGCTTTAATCGATTATTTGGAGGTGTTAAAAATTAAAACTAATCACTGAAGCATGAAATATTTTTGTCTCACTATTTTATTTTATTAGTTTTGTTATTCATCACTTAAAATGTCTTTCTATACTTAGAGAAATTTTTGTTTACTTTGTTCTAATCGATTAAATGTGTTTTTATCGGTTAAAACAACTTGTTGAAATGTTCACAAGATTATAATTTTCTGTTTTAATTTATTAAAATCATAAAACAATCGATTCATTGATCGTTTTAGTGAAAGCAATTGATTAAATGCAAGATTTAATCGATTAAAATTGATAGTTTTTCCTACATAAATTGTTTCTCTCTCTCTTTTCTAATATATGATTTGTGCAAACTTTTGAGCAATCTTTTTAGAAGCTTTTGAAGAGACTTATGTGCACTTTGATTGTGAATCAATTCAATAATTCTTTAGTCATTTCTTTTACTTTCTTGAAGATATTACTTAGAGATTGAGATTTTGCACTTAAGGTGTTGTACTGTATAATCATTATAGGTATTTTTTATTCTTGTATTCTATTCTTCTGGTGTATTGGTGGTACCTGGTGTTAGGTATTGGTTGTTGGCAACCTGGTGTGGGATGTTGGTTGATTCAATAGTGGTTCTTGGGTGTTCAAAAAGCTCTTGGGGTAGATAGGTTGTATCTACTAGTTTTTTGTTTTGTAATTGAATATTGGTTTTAGTGGAACTCAGTTGGTTTGGTTTGTGCTGAGAATGGAATGTAGCTTAAGTGATTAGGTGAACTAGTATAAAATCTTGTGTTTTGTTCTTTATCTCTTAATTCGTGCATTGCATTCTATTTCTTACTTTACCTATTAATTAATTCTTAAAAAGTTTGATTCTATTATTCGAGAATTGATACAATTTGAAATTTTTTGAAAAAGATTTTATAAGGTCAATTGACCCCTCTTAATCTTGACCATTGTTCTTAACAATTTTTGCTTCTAAAAAGAAGTTGAGGGCCACTATTGATGTTTTTGCATCGGGTGAAACATTTCCTCTATCCAAGTCAACTTAACCTTAACCAATTCATGCTCAAGTGTCAACACCTCTTTGATTATTTGACTAGTCTTGATTTTGATGAAGTTGTGATTCTACATTGGAAAAATTTTGTTCAATAGGGGCATAACAAGGATTTAACAAAAGAGCTTGAGAAAACTATCACCAAGTTATCCAAACAAAAAGAGTGCGACAAAATGTCAATTAGCTAACTATGTCAAAGTTGTGAATGTGAAGGTTGGGCAAAACAACGCACTCACAAACCGAGCCTTAAATATAGAGAAAAAGCTTTAAAAAATGTTGAAGCTCATAAAAAAATGTCAATTGGAAGAAACTATTAATTTTGAAGATATCAAATAATATATTATTAATAAATCATAAATAAATATATAAAAATAAAAAGATACAAAAAAATAAAAAGTTAAATTTATAAATATATAAATATATATATTTAATAATCATTAAGTTTGAGGGATCAAATCATAAATATTAATAAAAATTATAAAATAATATAACTAACACTCCAAAGATTAACTTAAGTTAACAAAATTTGTTATTATCCATTAGAAAGTAGACATTCCGCTAGCTTTATTTGTTGACATATTATGGAGGTTAATAATTCTATTATTGAAGTACACTTTCGGCTAAATACTTCATTACAACAATTAAAAAAAATGTCATTAGATATTTATTATGTTCATGAGAATTGACGGTACGAAACTTTGATATTATAATTGTTATTATATGATATTAATTGTCATAAATTACATGATAATGAATTTATAAATGTCATAATACTATTGTACTTGTTTCTAAATATATAATTGTTTAAGATTAATTTCACAAATCAAAATAAATATTAATTTTTATTATTTTTAACAAATTTATTAATTTGTTTTCATCAGGATCTTTATCATCATAATATTTTTTTCATCCAAAATTACTCGTAATAGTTTGTTATTTTCTTTTTCTGCAATAAATATAAAAAAATAAAGATATAATTAATAAATAGGTAATTATACGACAAATGTTTAAAAAAACAAATCAATTGACAGTTATTAAAAATAGGGAAAATATGTTAACAAATAAATAAATATATATATATATATATATATATATATATATATATATATATATATATATATATATATATATATATATATATATATATATATATATATATATATATATATATATATATATATACTAAAAAATCTCTTATCCAACACATTGAGTATTATTCTGATGTGTTTTTTTCCAATTTTGAGGACATGATAAAATTAGGAATTAATGATAATTTTTTTGTATATTTGACGGTATGCTAATCATTGTCGTAATAATTTCAAATCATTCAACTTTCTTCAAAATTTTACAGTTTAAAGGTCAAATTACGTTAATTTTCAACATTATTTATTTTCTAATATTCTTCTTATAAATTTAACTTTAAGAATTTTTCAATTCAAATTGAGACATCAACCTTTAGATGCATATAAATTGGAATAGTATGATATCTATTGAAACATCATTAATCTGAATTTAAATAATTATTCATATAAATTAATTTAAACAGTTATTTAATTTAATTTACACTTTATTATCAAATCAAACTTCAATTAAATTCTTGTTTGAATTCTAAAATATAACAAAATAAATCATAATCACACTATGCAAGTGGAAGAATTAGAGAAAGATAAACCAACTCCAAGTATACGAATAAAACTCAATTTTACAATTCATATGCTCTTCAATTTATAAACGGAAGAAACGTCTTAAATGTGGATGAAAACACTAAATTTATTAACAAATATAAGGAATATAAAAGGACAAAACGAAAAAAAAAAAAAGGAATTTAAGAATGTAAAATTTTCTCTAATTCTAGTATTTAAAGCATGTAATTCTTTTTTTTTTTTTTCTCTTCAAAACTTAAAGTGTTTATATAAAAAATTTTTAAATATGAAAATGATAGGGATTAAGTTAGAGCAAAAATGGGCCTTACTTGTCCAAGTACAAGATGCAATATCAGTGATAATAAAACAAAAATTATCTAAAAAGAATACCGAGATAGAAATGTATGATCAAAAGAAAAATACAAAATAGACAAATACAAAATTAAATCATTTATTTAAAATAAACTTAATTTATTACAAATAGTAAAAAGGAAAAAAAAATAATAAATGATGAGATATAGAAAAATACTTAAAGGCTGCAATAAAACTCTTAATATTAATATATTTGATATAAAAATATGCTATGTTTTGTCTTGAATATTAATATATTAGCTTTGATGAACAAATTATTCATTATGACGACAAGATATATATAACGGTTTTATTGATAGACAAGAATATTATCATTACGTATAATACCGATAAATAAATACAAAATATTTTACCTATCTTGACTCAATGTAAAAGCTTCTGTTTGCACTAGTGTTAGCTCTTTATTATATTATCTTTGTATTTTATATATGATATTAAATTTATAAATGTCCTTAATTTTATTCTGAAAATAATTTGAAAAAATATATTATATTCTTTTAAAATAGTTATTGACGTGAAAATATATTATTGAGAGATAATTCTATTTATTTTATTAACATATAATAATAATAATAATAATAATAATAATAATAATAATAATACATTCACTATTTAATTTACAAAAGTCTCGTTAAATATAAAATTCATGAATCTCATCAATTTCATTACATAGATCAATTTTTTTTGTTATGATAATACATCTTTCTTATTTTATTAGCATACAATAATATTATTATTTTTGTATGACATTTAATATTTGATATTGAAAAGTGTTTTATATATGAAATTCATATATCTAATAAATTATGTTACATATGTCAATATCCTTATGGAGAAAATATTTCTTCCTATTATCATATTATTGGTAGGCCATTCAATATTAATTATCAAATTGGGTGAAATTTATAATTTTGATAGAATTTTATAGATGTTATATTTTCTGGATATTTGATAATTTTTTATTGATATAAATATTTTAATACTAATATCTTTTTAATGTCATTTTAATATGATAAAATATGATATAAATATTTTGATTTTGATATTTTTTCTATATTTTCTTCATATGAGCATATATGATATAAATATTTTAATATTGATATTTTTTTCTTCAATATTATCTTGATAGAAGCAAATATAAATATATTTTTTAATTTCTATACATTTTCAATATTTTTTTGTTGATAAGCATGACACAATTAGTGTGGACAAACATTTTAATAAAATTTAAATCTTACTTAAGATAAATGAATGATATATCTTATTCGGGACTATGGATTATCCTACTTGGTATAAATGAGTTTCACACCTTCTTTAGGATAAAGAAGTTATATATTTTATCCGAAATAAAACAAGTTTCATGTCTTATACATGATAAACGAGTTACATGTCTTATTCAAGATAAAACAAATTATATATCTTATTCGAAGTAAATAGGTTATATATATCTTACTTTAGATAAAACAAGTTATATGTTTTATTCATGATAAATAAATAATATACTACTTGAGATAAAAAGAGTTACATATTTTATTTAAGGTAAATGAATTATACATCTTACTCAAAATAAACATATCTTATTCAAGGTAAACAAGTTATAAATCTTATTAGGGATAAACAAGTTACATATATTACTCAGACTAAACAAATTATACACCTTAATTTGATAAATAAATTACATATCTTAATTTGTATGTCAATTCAATCTCTTAATTCTCAATGACGAATTTTGACAATTGATTCAAGAGAGCAAATAATATATTATTAAAAAATAATAAATAAATATAAAAGAGTAAAAGAAGATGAAAGAGTAAGATGATAAAATTGTAGATGTATAAGTAAATATATAAAATGATCATTCAGTTTTGGGGAGTAAAATCATAAATTATACAAGAGTTACAAAACTAAGGAGAGTATAAAATTATAAATATACTAGTAAATATATTAAAGTTTTTGGGTCAAAATCATAAATTATATGGAAGTTACAAAATTTTGGGGGTTCACGATCCGCTCAATTCCTAAAAAGATTCGCGTTGATTCTATTAACTAAGAATATTTATCTTCGTCTCACATCTTAAACATACTACTTGAAATTGAATTACATAATGGAAAAATCATGATCAATAATACTAATCATATTTGAGTAAAAAGAAAAATATTGTCAATGTATCTACTTGAAGATGAATCATAAATAAAAAATGATTTATTTATTGAGCATAACATTAATGATCCAACTCAAAATAGCATAAGCAATGATTTATGACATGAGTTATCTTTATGAGCCTAATATAGCATGTTTCATCTCAAAGAAACATAAGCCATTGGTTATGCACAAAGATTTATATTTTAGCATAATATAAAATGCTACAAAGCATAATTAGCAACAGTTATTCACTTATTTATAAAGCATGTCATAAATGTTATGTCTTAAAAATGCATAAAAAGCTATTGAGTTATATATATATAAAAAATCATCAAGTTACATTCAAAAATTCATTGAGCTATTCTTAAAAAAAATTAACAATTATGTAATAACATTGAGTTATGATAAATTACATAAGCAATTAAATATGCTATGCATCAAACAATATCATTAAAAAAAAATCAACAACCATATAAAGTAGTTATTTTATCATTAAACACAACATCACATGATCATTCATGAATGAGAATACCTCACTCATTATTATTCAAATAGAAATATTAATTTTTAGTCAAATTATATTTATTTGTTAATTCTTAATAGATGAAAAAGTCAATATAGAAAAATTATCTACCTACTTAATAAATTCATATTTCGAGATTGGGACTTATGTAATTACCCATATGATATATTCATAATATATAAATAAGATATCTTATAAATTAGTTATCAACATATCAGTTGATAACCGCTCGAATGTCTTACATCTTCAATATATTAATAATAATAATACTTATACTAATAATAATAATAATAATAATAATAATAATAATATTATTATTATTATTATTATTATTATTATTATTATTATTATTATTATTATTATTATTATTATCGTGACACTACATATATCTAATATAAATATCTTAATAACATGTTGATGACATTTTACGTATGTATTTATATTTTTGTTTTACATTAAAAATATTTTTCAAATGCTTTATTTTTATGTTTTTAAATTATTTTTTAGTTGAAATAAATTGAACTTAATATATGTAATTATTTTTAATTTCATTTTTGTGGTTAATATGACATTTTATTACTTTTTTGTCATAATTGATTTTTAGATATTAGTTTTTGTTGATTTTAGTTGCATCGGATGATATACTTCTAAGTCTTTTAAAAAGAGTATGTGATTTGCTAAAATTGGAGTAATTTACTATTTTTTATGAGTTTTGGAGGTTAAGGTCGATTTGTTATAAAAATGTAAAAACTTTCATGGGCTTGACTTTAATAATTCGGTTTGTGAACCTCGTTTGAACTCATATTTAAGTCCATTCCTACAATCCTACTTAAAGCTTATATATAGACTCATTAAGTTCTAATTAGGAGGACTAATTCATTTCTTTAGTGATTCTAATTAAAG
The DNA here is from genome assembly GCA_963425845.1 of Sphenostylis stenocarpa. NCBI lineage: Eukaryota > Viridiplantae > Streptophyta > Magnoliopsida > Fabales > Fabaceae > Sphenostylis > Sphenostylis stenocarpa. The sequence goes on from OY731401.1 coordinate 7,833,918, forward strand.
TTTATTTTTTGGTTTAGTTGACCATTTCAATAACCTTTCCTCTTAGTTTTTTTTCTCAATTTTTAGAATTTTCTTTTCATTGTATCTTCACTTTTGTGATCTTCATTATTTACCAGTGGAGGATTGAATCTTGGTCTTCAATTGACATGATAAGATCATACGGTTCGAATTGTGTTTTACATTGATAATTTAACACTCCAATTTTCTTATTATTACCTTCGAATTTAAATTTTTATTTTATGGTATTAAGTTTTTATTTTCTATTTTTAGAATTAAAATTAGAAATTGAATTACTTTTAATTTGATAATTAGATACATATTATATTAAATGACATTTTGATTTGATTTGTAGTTATAATTTAGTAAGTTTTTTATGGAAATTAATTAATTAATTGAGTTGGTTAATGTTATATGTATATTTAGAGAACTATAATATGACAAATTGTATAAATCTTAACATTATGGATTGATTTTTATTTTCATTAATTTCCTTTTCTTGTTCTTTAATTCTTGCATTTTTATTTTTGTATTTTAAATAAAAATTCTCAAATTAATTTATAAACAAAAGCAAATTGAAGATTAAATGTAATTGATACGTATGAATAGATTTAGGTTGTGTATTATATTGGATATTTGTTTTATAAAAAAATGTAGATATTTTGGTTTTAAAACTATATTGAATATCAAATTGGGATCATTGTGGAGAACACAAATTACTGTGTTCAATTCCCAAATTATCTTGGTTATTTTATTTTTTTTAGGATTTATCATTTGACATCTTTGTTATCTTGTCTCTTTTTTTTTTTGTATTATTTGATGCCTTTTTATGTTCATATACATTAAATATCAAAAATAAATTTTTAACTCTCATTTTTAAATAAATGAATCCCTCTAATAAAACTAAACTAAATAAAAAAACATCATAATTTTGTATATATTTCTCTAAAAGATTGACTTTAAGATCGTGAATAAATTTAAATTTATCTCCGCCTTCTTACATTTTATAAACTTTTGTGATTGAATAATGTGCTTTAGAACTTATAATAACATCATTTGAGAAGGTCCAAAATCCATTTTCAATAAATTCTGACAATGTCTCCACCTATAAAGCTTATAATGAACACAGTCAAATGCAATACAAACAATTCTTTCTTTCTTCTTTTATTCGGAACAAAAGCTTGAAATCAAGTATACCAGTTGATCGACTAAAATGAAGAATCATGCATCATTATAAAAAAGAAGAAAAGAAAAAAGAAAAAAAAGAAGCATTATAACCTAGAGAGTGCAACTTTACTTAATTCTTTCCTCAGTATCTTTCCGGAAGCATTCTTGGGTATGGAATCAACAAATGCTACACGCCTTATTTTCTTGTATGGAGTAACCTGAAGCCAACACAATCAAATCAAATTACATATAACTCAAACTCTAAATGTAAAGAAGAAAGCAAGGAAGAAGGGAGAAGGACCTGTTTGGCAACAAAATCAATAACTTCTGCTGCGCCAAGGGAACTTTGAGGTTGTCTTACAACAAACGCCATTGGCACTTCGCCTGCTTCTTTATCAGGGTATCTGTTCGTCATTTCTCAACCTTATTACTTCTTTCACTTATTTGAATATCTATTATTCTATTTGGCAAGGAGTATTTTGTTTTCCTTTTATATTTTACACTTTTTAAGAGTTTTAAAAATATATTTTGAAAATTAAGCAAATTATATATATGAACTCATGTTTATTTTGAATATTTATTATTTAAAAGGGGTTATTTTCTTTTTATACTTGTAAGTTTTAACAACGGATCACTGTGAAAAAATGTCTCTAGACAATATTTCATATTAAGTGTAGCAAAAGATTTGTGTTTTGAACAGCGCATTATGCAAAACTATTTTCTATTTTAACCACTAAAAAGCATAGCAAAAGGTAAGAGTTTTGTGTCGTAAGAGACTAGAATCTTACGGAATAACTGCAGCTTCGATTATGTGTGGGTGAGATAGGAGCAACTCTTCTAGCTCTGCTGGTGCAACCTGCAACGTACGCAGATATTATTTTCAAAAGGACAAATAATATATCAATAAATATTTTATATAATTAATACTTGTTAATGACAAAATTTAGGAGTCAATTCATGAATTAATTCATGTGTGATTCATCCAATGTGAGAAATTAAGTTTGAGCTAAGTGCTCAAAGTTTCAATTATATATTAATACGTTAATAAGGCCAAAATGGTTACCTGGTAGCCCTTGTATTTGATCAACTCTTTCAATCTGTCTACAACATACAAGAAACCGTCGTTATCGAAATAACAAAGGTCCCCTGTCCTTAACCACCCGTTCACCAAAGTTGCTGCAGTTGCTTCTGGGTCATCAACATAACCTGCTCCAACATAGTCCATGCGTGGTGTAAGTAAACAATTAACAATCATATAATAATAATTCAATTTCATAAATCCATCCATTTAACTTATGGATGATTAATAATTTATCCATCATTTCCAAGATTCTCCTATATAAAATCTTCAAAATTTTAAAACTAATCTAATCAATTTTTTCATAATTAAATATTCCTTAAATTTATCTTTTTTATAAAATTCAATAATACATGAACTATCATGAGTTACACAGCTTGGAGGCGAGTTCGATAGTTGAATTATGGACGATAAGTTGGATTTCTTTTTTAGTGCGTTAAAGTTAAGTATCACAAGGGCAAAAAACTCATACCTTTCATGCTTAACATATAGGAAATACGACCACTAAAAAAACTAAAAAACATAAATGAATGTCAAAAGCGCACACACACACACACACACACATATATATATATATATATATATATATATATATATATGAAGGAAAATATCATATGGGCAACGCTGAACGTGACTTATTTCAACCAGAAAAATACGTAAAATCGCACATAGAATTAAACTCTCATGTTTAATTAATTGTTAATTAATTACCTTTCATGACGTAAGGTCCTTTGATCCACAGTTCTCCCTTTTCACCTGGAAACATGGCTTTCCCAGTTTTTGGGTTAACAATTTTGGCCTCAATGTCTGGAATCAGTCTTCCCACGGTTCCCACGCGATTAGCCTCCTCCGGGGTGGTTCGGGTAATGCAAGACTCAGTTAAACCGTATCCCTTCATTATTTCCATTAGAGATATTAAACGTTTTTAGTAACATTATAAATGATTTTGGAAAACACAATGAGATATAAATAATAATGATAAGTAATTAATGGGATAATGAATTTTCATTTTTTCTCACATAAATACAGAAAAATTTGAAAAAAAAAAAGTATAGTCAATGAATTTTATGATTATTTTTGCACTTTCTTCATCGTCATCTATCATGTGTAACATCGAAGTTGTTTATACAACTATATAAACACTTTAAAAAAATAAATAAAATCGATTTTTATATGCTAAAATTAATTTGTGTATGAGCTTTTATATAATTAGTATTATTTTTAATTTATTTACAAAATAATTTTAACTTATAATAAATAATTTTATTTTTTAAAATAACTTATTCAAACAAATTACTATAATTGATTATGTTCGTACAGTAAATTTGTGCAAATGTATCCGCAAGCAACGTAAAAAGAAATACTGTGGGATGCACAGATTGTTATTCTTTATTATTTTATAACATTCTTCGTCATTGGAAACCTTGTTCATCCCCGCTCTCTTAATTCTTCTGTCTCCTCCCATGTTACTGCATAGTGTCTTTTAAGATTTAAAATTTTCTCCTCCTCCCTAGAAAGGACTTTCTGATGAAAAATTAAACAATTTTTATTACTTTCTGATGAAAAATTAAACAGCTAGCACTGTAACCTACCCTTCAGCTTTAATGTTAAAGTCAGACTAATTTTTCATTTATCGTAGTTCGTTCCCTCAATTAAACTATACTGTATTACTTTTTATATATTCCAAACTTAATTTATTCATATAAAAAAAGTATGGAGGAAATCCAGTTAGTAGTATGAATAAAATAAAACAAAAGTACTTACTACATAAAATAATAATAATATTACTGCAAAAATAATAATCTTTATGATTATTAAACAAAATAATTTTGTATGAATTATGGTTACTAACAAAATAAAGAAGAAAGAATTTAGAAGGAGAAAAAATAATGAAATCAGATTGAAAAATAGAAGGCAAACTTTACCTGCATGACGAGAACGTTTGGGAACTTGGCTTTGAAAGCTTCATCGGTTTCCTTCCTCAGTGGGGCTCCACCGCACACAATCCCTTCCAACGACGTCAAATCGTATCCGTCTGTCACACAATCTTTCGTCACAGCCACCACTAGCGCCGGCACCACCGTAATCTGCGTCACTTTGAACCTCTCCGCGGCGCTAAGCATTGCCCTCAAACTGAACCTCTCCATTATAACCACCGTCTCAGACAGCACCATCGCCCCCAGGCTGAACGTGAACCCGTACACGTGGAAATACGGCACCGTATATAGGTACACCGCGGGCTCCGCGCGCTTCGTGCGAATGGTGTCGTATCCCGCGACTACGGCGGTTAGGTTGTGGTGCGTCAGCATCACGCCCTTCACCTTCCCTGTCGTGCCCGACGAGTACAGAATCGCTGCCACGTCGGACTGAGTCACCGGCGTGGTGGACGCGAGTGGACTCCGAGGCTGAATCTTAGTCTGAGTAAGCGCGTCGAACTCGGGTGAGTCGAGGAGGACTGTTTGAACATGAAACTCGCGTGTTTTTTCTGCGATTGAAGTAACTGCGAAGACGATCGCGGGTTTGCTGAGGTGGAAGAGACGCCTGAGCTCCGAGCGCGTGGAGAGAGGGTTCGCTGCGGAGACGACCACGCCGAGGGAGAGGAGCGCGAAGCAGAGGATCGGAACTTGGATGATGTTCGGGGAGAGAACGAGAGCGGTGTGGGGTTTGGAGAGTTTAAAAACTGTGGCGAGGTTCGCGGCAAGGGTTTCGGCGCGATGGATGAGTTCGCCGTAAGAGAGGCGGTTTCCGGAGGTGGAGTCGATAACGGCAATGGAGGAATCCGGAAAGTGCGAGTTGCGACGGAGGTAAAGGATGTAGGAAGCGGCAGAGATGGCGGCATCGGGAGGAGGGAGGAGGAGTGGTGCCTTGAGGCTGTGGAAGGTTCTGGAAGCGGGGTTGAAACCGCTCCTTGGATCTGTGACGGGTGGGAATGTAGTTGTTATCTTCTCCATGTGAAGATGCTTAGATGTATCTCTCCATAACGTGCAATGCCATTCCCCTCACAAAGCTCTTCTTATTGTTTACTTCTGATGGGGCTGGTGGTATTTATAACAGGATATGACAGGAAGGAATAGAGAAGGTTGGAAAGTAATTCAATTAGATATAAAATAAAAAAAAATAAAAAGTTATTATGAGAAGAGAATTAAAAATATATATATTTTATGATATTATTTTAATTTTAAAATAAATACAATTGATAGAAAAAAAATGTTTTTAGTTATGTTTTTTAAAGTATGTTTTTTTTATCTTAGAACAGTTAAATTCATTCATTAGTTTTTAAAATTTTGAACATTTTAGTTTTATCCATACTTAGATTTGATATTTAATAATATTTTTAAATAAAATTGATAAAAAATAAAAATTTCTTTGTTTATTGATTTTAAACATAATTTTCAGTTTTTTAATTTAAAAAAATAAAAAAATATTTAATAATTATTTTCTTTAAATAATTTTTTAAAAATAATTTCTATTTTGATTTTAAAATCTAAAAATATAATTAATAAAAATATTTTATATTTTAATTTATATTTTTATTAATAAGTATCAATATTTTATTGATAATTATATTAAATTATTCATTTTTATTATCATAAAGTTATTAAAATTTATTTTACTTATTGATCCTCGTCTATATTATTTTCTTTTGTTTAAATAATTTAAAAATTGAATTATTTGTTAACTTATTTTAAAAAATAGTTTTTAAAAACTCATCTACAAAAATGTATTTAAAAACTAAAAAAAAAAAACTAAATCAAGATATTATTTATTTTTTATGCCAAATAAGCTAAGAAAAATCTTTACACGCTAATGGGACAAACTCATGATACTCATTAAACAAGCTCATCAAACATGTAAATGAGTTAGTTATTGAAACAAGTTTAGTTTAAACAAATTCTTAGACTCAATTATTGTAAGTGTTAGTTTTTATTTATATTTTTTATAAATTGTAAGAAATTGAAGTGTAAGAAAAAAGTTTTAAAAAAAAATCATTCTTATTTGTAATAAAAAAAATTATTCATAACGTCCTTGAGACATTATTTATTATGAGATACTCAATTCATGTAAATAGGAATAATTACAATGATTATGTATATCACATTCATATATTTACAAAAACTTTGGATATATTTACAAAAACTTTGGATATATTTACAGTGAGAATGCCTTTGCTATCACTTGTTTATTATTTTAAACCCATAAGTAAATTTTACTCAAACCAGTGCTAAATTTAAAGATAAAACAAATATTAATAACACTTTAAATATATTAAAATCTACTAAAAAATAAACATAATTATATTCAACTGTTTCATTTCTTTCATGTTATCATCTCTTTATTAGAATCACTTAAGTGACGGTTTGGCGGAGGAAATGTAACGACTCTAGAAATCGTTACTATAATGATGTCTTCGCAAAGTAGTAAATAAGTAAATAACAACATCAATTTTACATTATATTACTGTAATTGTAACATATATTGAAATTCCAGTTCACTGACGGAACTTCAAAATATAGTAACATAATTTATTTATATATTATATATGTAAAAGTAGCTCCCTCGAAACTATCTCACTGAACTATCCCTGTTGTCCAGTAGTCACATCACCATCTCTCAACTTCTTATCTGCTCCCACATAAAAGTGATCATCGCAGTCCCATCCACATGGAAAAATAAGGGTAAGTATTAAATCATTCGATATAATAAAACAGATATAGAAGTAATAATTATATATTATGATCAATTACGAAATTATCAACACACTAAGACACCTTCTGGAAGTATACCCTAACTATGCCCGAACTCAGAGGCTATCATCTGTGGGCACATTGTGATCGGTACCCGCAGTAGTCTACCAGTCATCCCCCCATCGACTTCTCACCACCTGATCTCGTAGTCTACCTGACCCGACCAATCAGTGAAGTTTGGGACCTCATTCAGAATCCTCCGACATAGTTATTACACTAATGTACTCTGTACCACCCCGGGTACCATTCAAACATAACAAAATTTATTCACATTTGCCGGATTCTGGACCACCTGTCCTCACGGCTCATTCGGTCAATAAAAATAGTATTTGACTGATTCTGGTACCAACCCTCCGGCTCAGTCTAGCCAATATATAACGTCTCAGGACTGATTCTGGGCATCAGCCCTCAGGCTCAGTCTGACCCACACACGTCACAACACACTACTTTCATTCTCTCTCTCTCTCTATATATATATATATATATATATATATATATATATATATATATATATATATATATATATATATATATATATTTTTTCTAAAATCATTTCCGAAATTATTTCCGAAATCATTTCCGAAACTATTTCGAAACTATTTTCGAAATCATTTTCGAAATCATTAAATTACTATTTTGCCCTTAATCTTTTCTTAAAATTCCATGTATGTCCCTAAATGACTATTTTACCCTTGGACATTTTTTAAAATTCCTTCCATGTCCCGAAAATGACTATTTTGCCCTTGGACATTTTCAAAAATTCCTTCCATGTCCCAAAAATGACTATTTTACCCTTGAACAATTTCAAAAATTCCATTTATGTCCCTAGGATGTAAAATGACTATTTTGCCCTTGAACATTTTCAAAAATTACATTTATGTCCCTAGAATGTAAAATGACTATTTTACCCTTGATCTTTTAAAAAAATACCCACCATATCCCTTTCTTCTTCCTTCGCCCAGTAATAGTGTCACAATTTGCAGACAGATTTCAAATTACTCAGTTTTATACAACCAAACTAGTCCCAAATCGAAATTAAACATGAATTATATCTAATTTAAGTTGAAAACAACAATTTTACCATATAATTCATCCTTAATTTCAAGAATTTAATCAATATTTAAAACTTTGCAAATATATGAATAGTAATCAACTCCAGTACGCTATTTTCAAAATCCATGTTTCAAATTTCTCAGTTTCAATCACCCAAATTAGTTCCAAATCAAAATTAAACTATAAACATGTTCAATTTAAGTTAAAAATAACAATTTTATTATATAATGCATTCTTAATTTCAAGAATTTCAAAAACTTTCAAACGGTTAACAGTTCATCAAAATCAGAAATTCTTCAAAATCAGACATTCAAATAATTCATATCTCTACTCCTATTCCTTATTCACAGAGTACCCATCAATTCAATTTCATATATTAAATGAATTAAACTTCCCCTTACCTGGTATGGTATTTCTACCGAAGTTTTCCTACTTAATTCAAGTTTTCTCCCGTTTCACCAGATCCTGCACGAGTAGAGTCTCGTTGCTTGAAATTTAGACAATATAAGAAGAAGGATGAGAGGAAAATTTTGATTCTCCTCCTCCCCCGCTTCAGTATGCATATGTGCATGAGGAAAACTTCATTACAAAGTTTTCTTACACAGGTAATATTAATATAATATTAAAATAAGGCATACGTCACAAGAAAAGTCAGGTTATTTTCAATAAATTATGAGTTAACACAAAATCTGTCATTAATATTAAAAAATTTAATTTGTGATGAAATATTTAATGATAACATACCAAGAACAGTTGTGACAATTTCTTCACAAAATGCTACCGACACTGCTGTTAAATAAAAGTGTATTTTTATATTTTTAATAACAATTTATTTAAGTCTTTCTACTTTTATATTGATAAATTTAATTTCAGATTTTTTTAAACTATAACTAATATGTTAAATTTAATAATTAATAGATCTACAATTTAATCTTTTAAAAGAAAAAGTTATTCATCTCAAAATATAACCTCAAAATATAAAAACTTTGATCTGTTTTGAAAACTTTACTAAAAATCGATATGTTAGTTTCTAATAATTAGATTTCTATTAAATTAAAATAAAATTAAAAAAATCAAAATAAAATAAAATTTTGATAAAATCTTTTGATCCAACCAATTTTAGTAAAAAGAAAATTGTGATGAAATTTTATAATATAATTTTTTATATTTATTTTATCATATTATAATAATTATTTATCTTAAATTCTTTAATATATTTTTTATTTATAATTTTTATTATAATATAATTATTATTTTTATTATTTTTATTTTTTAAAAGATATTAATATAATAAATTTATTATATATTTACTATATTATAAAAATATTATTTTATTAAATTGATTCAATTAATTAAATTTTTAAACTTAATTATGAATTATCCTTCTTGTTATAAGTGTATATCCTCTATTAGTTGCACTTTTATCAATGAAATTATTTAATCCATGTACTGTATTTGAACATGTTGCACTTACACTTACTAAATATCTTGGTACTTCCCTGTGCTCCTTAAGGTGTAAAGTGAAAAGGTGGTCTAAAAAATGCAGTGCAAGTTGTTTAAAGTTTTTATTTTCTTTTATACATAAAATATTAAAAAATATATTTTATATTTAAAATTCCACGTTTAAGTTGCAGTAAAAAACTTTAAGCATCTCCACTTTTCGGAGAACTTCTACGTACGATTTGTTAAAAACAACAAAGCAGTTCTTCCTAAATATTTATGCGACAGAAAAATAAAATAAAAAATGCTTTTATAAATTAATGCTTCAATGTTATTTTATTTTTTCAATTTATATATAAGTTAATTTGATGTACGAAAACTGCTATTTATTATTTTATTTCATTTTTAAAAGTAATTTGTAAAAAAATTATCTATAAAGCTTATATTCTTATTTAGACTTTAGGTATATTTTATTTAAAATAGTTATTAAAATATGCTGCATTATTATTATTTTTGTATATTAACATATTTATTTTATATTTAAAGTAATATTATCAACATTAGTATACAAAATTATTATAAATGTTAAAACTTCCTTACGGTTTTATATTTTATTACCTGCGTGGATTGCATGTGTTTATTTCTTAACAAATTGTGGTCCCATTGTGTAGGCGTCTGGCAAGGCAGTTCAACAAATATAGTTGATATCCGTGCACTATAATATATAAAGAGATTATTTTTTATTATTATTTTTTTATCATCAAAGACAACAAGAAAAAAATTAATTTATATTTATATTATATATTTTTTTCTACTTTCCTCTATTTACATTTTTTTAAAAACATAAAATAATAAAAGAAATATCATCTTTATTCTTTTAATTATATATTTCTTTTATCATTTCAATATATTATTTATTTTTTATTTTATTTTTCACAATTTTGTCCTTAAAAAATATTTGGATGGATTGAAAAATGAAATTATATATAAATTATCCTTGAGTAATCCAAGTGTGAGTTAAGTCTCACATTGACAAAGAATGAAAAAATTGAATAATATATAAGGAAGTCGGACTCATGACCTAATGTCTTAAGATTTTTGGTTGAAGTGATGTCATATTCTCTTATATGACAATTTGTGAGAATCTTCCTACTGTTAGCTCCCTCATAAATATATAACAGTGACTGTGACTGGTTCAGTTGAATATAATAGGTGAAAGGTCTTTGTGTTGAAAGTATTCATAATAAGACTTTCAGGTAAACGAGTCTCGTTATTCATAATAAGACTTTCAGGTAAACGAGTCTCGTTAAGTTGAACGACAGTACAAGTAAAGTCATCACTAAGTACTCATGGCTAAAAAATGTTTCTACTTGAGGGGAAGGTATACCAATGTGAAAAAGAATCACACTTGAGGGGGAAATGTTAAGAATTCAAGTGTGATCGAGTTTGAAGTCCCACATTAGATAAAAATGAAAAAGTTGAGTAACATATAAGTAAGAAAGACCCATAATCTATTGTCATAGATGATATAAGATTCTTTAGCTTAATGAATCATAATTCCCTTATTCGAGGACTAAGTGATAGTAGGCAATGACAGATCTTGATCATTGATCTTGAGAGGACCAAATAATATATTATTAATAAATAATAAATAAATATGAAATAATGAGAGGTCAAATTTGTAAATATATAAGTATATATATTTAATAATGTCAAAATCATAAATATTAATGTAAGTTATAAAACTTTTGGGGGCATGACATTCCTTATCTCATAAGGTCTGTCACTAGTAGGAGTGAAACAAACTTCTTCTTTTAGTCTCATTATAAAAGTTAATATTTCATCTAAGAATAATTTTATCCTTGAAATGTAGCTCGATGAGTTAAGAGAAGAATAAATATATAAACTACCCTTAACCATTGATCTTGAGGAGGTCAAATAATATATTATTAATAAATAAATATGAAAAGATAAAAAAATATAAAAAAATGAATAATGAGAAACCAAAATCATAAATATTAATATAAGTTACAAAACTTTGGGGTCATGGTCTTCCAATAAAGTCCGTCACTAGTAGGAGTGGAGAAACAAACCTCTACTTTTGTCCCATTAAGAAAGTTAATGTTAAGAGTGTCTCAATCTCTTGTTCATGATGATAACATGATTAGGATCAATTCATATGTAAGTATTGTTCGTTTTAGAACACTAATTTATTACAATTTTATCCTTGAATGATACCTCGATGGGTTAAAAGAGGAAAAAATATATAAATTACTCTTAATTTCGACTCCTAAACAATAATCAACAACGACGTATCAAAATAATTTTAAATTAATATATATATATATATATATATTAAAATTTTGGATAAATTAAAAATATATAATAAAAATACATATATAGTTTATATAAGTTGTTTGATTTATGATAAGAAATAATAAATATTAGAGTAATTACTTTGTAGTTTGATAGAAAAGAAAAAAATAATAATTACTTGGTAGAAAAGAAAATAACACTTGATATATATACAATCTCATTTCTATTATATAATACATATACAATTAGATTTAATAATAATATAATAATAAATGTAGAAGTTTTAATTTTTATTATTGTAATATTAAAATGAATTATTAATAGAATTCATGAGTTAAATAAGATATTAAAGTATAATTAAAAGAAAAGAACGATAGAAAAAAATGTGATTCTAGAATTGTCATAATAATCTTAATAAATATTTTTGTAATGATAATAAAATTTTTAAAACATATTTTTATTTTATATAGAATGAGAGTCTTCATTACAGTTGTTAGAGTTCACTAAAGTTAGATTTTTTTTGTTTCTTTCAATACTCTAAATAGCTATAAAAGCTGGACAAAACATATTATATTAATTTATTTTGAACAATTACGTTATTATGATTTTTATTAACAAAATATTATAAAACTGATTTTAGTGGTTAGGGATATTTTATTTAAAAAACTATTTATTATTTTTATTTTATCACAAAGAAATGATAGAGGTAAATATTTTAGTGATAAAAATATCATTTAATTTTTTTCTTATACGCTTTGTAACATAGGATGTAATATTATAAACAATCTTTACCTTAAAATAGTAGTTAAGATCACTAGTTTGAAAATCGAATGAAACGGTTGATTTAACCAATTCAATTGAAAATTGGACTAAAAATTAATATGTTACTTTTAAATAATTTAATTTTAATTAAATGAAGAAAAAATTAAGAAAATAAAAAATTAAGAAAATCAATAAGGTTTATACATTGAAACGGTTTTGATAAAAAAAAATTAAGACAAATTTTTTTAATATAAATATAATATATTTAATTTTTTTATTTATCATATTTCAATTACATTAATTTTAAATAATAATTATTTTATTATATTTTTATTTTATTTTAATAATTAATAATTTTATATTTTAATATATTTTATATTTATAATTTTTATTGTAATAGGATAATAAATTTTATTATTTTTATTTTAAAAAAAATTATTATTTATTTATTATATTATAAAAATATTATTTTATTAAATTTGACTAGATTCATATTAAACTTTAATTAAATCTTTAAATTCTAAATTCATGTTTTCAACTTATCAATTTTACAAATATTAATTCAAATTTAAAGAAAATAATGATTAAATATATGATTATTATTTGTTTTTATATTATATTATATAATATAAGAAGAAATATGTTTATTTTAAAAATAAAATTAAAAATGTACTTTTTATTTTTATTTTTCATTAAGACTTATTATTTAATATTATTAAATTAAAAAATATATAAAAATGGAAAAATAAAATTTTAAGTTTTATTTTTAAATAAAGAACTTTTATTTATATTAATATATTGGTGAAAAATATAAGAATATCATGATCTATGTGTTCATATTTTTCATATCATAATTTTTTAAAATAATTATTTTTAATTTTTTATTAGATTATTAAATTAAATGATATAATAATTATTAATTACAAATGGAATATTATATATATATCGTATGCCCCATGAATACATGGAGTTGCGTGTCATATGATGACAAAAAATGTTTTGACTAAAAAAATTTAAGAAAGGTACACATCAATTAGTTACATTAAATTATTTATTCCAATGAAAAGTCTTGAAGGTTTTATTTTTATATCCCACATGAATTGCATGTGTTTATTTCATTACCACTGTGGCCAGTTGTCTATAATTCATCAACAGTTCCTATCACACGCCTATTGTACACATTTATAGTTTGTTTGGTTCATGAAAAACCATTAAAAAAAAACATTTTATGTAGATGGTAAAACATTATTTTTATTTTTATAACTTAAATTAAATATATAAGAATTAAAGATTTAAAATAATATATTATTTTATATTATTAATTTAAAATATATATGTTGAAATATTAATAAATTAATGATAATTTAATTATTAAATTTATTAAAAAATTTAATTTAAAAAAATAAATTAATTTTTTTAAAATTATGATAGTCACCGATCTATCTTTTAATAGTACAAACTAAATCTATAACTTATGATGATTATAGTAAATCAATCCCTCTTATTTTATTTTTGAAAAAAAAATGAAACAAAATAGAACATAATTGTCAATTTTGTGGTCTCTAATTTCTACGAGGGGCAAGTCAGTACGTGAGCTAGAAACACATATTTCAAATCTGACTCCACTGAACATGCAAGTACCCGTCTTCAGGAAATACGAATACACGAAATCAACATAAAAGGAGAAGAAATTATTAAAAAGTATTGAAACTAAACGAAAATCAGTAGACGATTTGCCCATACAAAAAGTCTGTAAGATTAACTTGGTCTTTATCAACCAATAGCTCTCACTAGTTATATTAGGCTTTGAAAATTTTAAAAAATTTTATTTTCATTGTAAATCCTGTTTTTTATTGATATATTTTTATTACATCAAATTTTATTATGAATTTGTAAAAGTTATAAGTGATTTTATGAAAAAAAATTGGGATTAAAATTTAATTGGGTGATAATTTCTTAAATATTAGAACAACTTTTTATATTAGTTATTTTTTTGAATTAATATACAAGATAAGGAGTTTTTAATAATGATTACATTTTGAACTCATGTTGAAAATATTTCCTTCATACTAAATGTAAATCTATATTCTACCTCTGTTGAAAGGATAATTAACTTAAAAAGTGATTAAAATATCACAATCTAGTATTTTTTTTTTCTCAATTTTCATTTATAACGTGTGAATTAATGTTCATTTATATTGCATTTTAGTAATTTTTTTTTTCTCTTTATCATTCTCATCTTCTCATTTCTTCCTAGCATCGTTAATAGTTCTACTCCATATCAAAGATTCACGCTCCTTTGTTAATCATGGTCATTCATGGTCATTCATGTTACATTATCACAGAATTTTGTTGAAAAATTGTTTGCAATTTTATCTCAACAGTAGGTTATAAAAATAAAATAATTTTTTTTAAATGCAACACATACTATATCAGTTGTCTTTGTCTTTTTACAATTGATATAAGAAATTTGTAAAAACAACTCATGAATTTATAGTATGTTTTTTTAATCAATTAACAATGTTAAAAATTATTATTTTTTACATGAGCTACATTTATATCGATTTTACAATAATAAAAAATATCTAAAATGACTAATGTAAAAAATCTCATTTTTAGTAAAATCGATGGAAAATGTCTAAAATATAAACTCATGTTTAAAAATTTAGAAAGGAATATTAAAAAAATATATATATCATAGGCAAAAGTGATTGTGAAGCTCATTCATAATCCATTGTAATTAGTATAAAAAATTTAGATGAAGACTAATATTGAAGTCAATAATATTTATATTTTATTTTATACTTGTATTTTTTTTTGTCTTACCTAAACAATTTTCTTTCATTTATGTTTACAATATTATTAGTAAAAACAATGTGGACGAAGCATATTTAGTTTGGATCCGATGTACAAATATTTAAATAAATTTTGTAATACCTATTTTACGAGAAAATTTCAACGTTTATCTAATATATTATTAACTTTTTCTTAGTACGTACCTCTGTGCTTTCAAAAAATTATTTAATTTAACTCTGTATTCATAAAAGAACTAAATAAAATAATAAAATAAAAAATAATTAAATCATATTGATATATTCAGTATTAGATTATAGTATTTGTTTATAGCAAGTGTAAGTTTAAATATATATATATATATATATATATATATATATATATATATATATATATATATATATATATATATATATATATATATCTAAAGTCTTGTTGTTAAAAAGAATATTGTCACGTTATTGTAAGTGAGTCGTAAGGAAGTAATCAATGGAGACGACGATCAAGAACAAGTCTTCCTGGACACCGAATTCGTGGCGTACGGTGACAGTGGCACGAGCCATTTGTTTATTATTTTAAACGCTTTCGCGTTGTCCTTTTTAATACATAAAAATGTGATCAATGTCAACGAAACAACTCACGCAACACCTCCCTTCTTCGTGGGAAAATTCTTTCTCATATATTCATTTAATTTATTATATTCATATTGTTTTCTTAAACCAAATTGTTGTGTGCATCAAAATCACTGACAGATTCAACAAATCTTAGTAGTGGAGTTATTATAAATTACAATTTAATAAACTACTTAATGCAGAGTCTCTCTTTTAACAAATTCATATTTTAAGTTATATTTTTTTATTGCCACGTGAATCAAGTAGTAAAAAGTCGTCATCATCGGCATAACGTTGAATATTGACTAAATACTAAAATAGCCTCCATATTATTATTTAAATAATTATCTTTGAAAATAAAATAAAACAAAATAGATATTTTTTTTATGTAAAATATATAATCATTACACTTAACATAACATAAATAACATTGATAGTTAAGATAACATATAAAATAATATCATTTATTTATTTTATTAATCACGATCCAAATATCAAGTAACTTTCATTATTCTAATGTATGATATGTCATCAATCAATATGACATTTTCACATCTTTACAATCTCATTTGTATATACCGCAGATATTCAATAACTTTTGAAAATCAATATTTAGTTTCAACAGACTGAAAATTATGTTATTAAAAGTTATTTAACACATAATACTTAATACATTAGCGAGTCTTGGATCTTGACCATTGATCTTGTGGGGTCAAATAATATATTATTAATAAATAATAAATAAATATAAGAGGAAAAAAAGAAGATGAAAAGGTAAAAAGAATAAAATTGTAGATATATACTTATAAATATATTAAATTATAATTAAATTAGAGGGAGACAAAAATAATAAATTATATGTGAGTTACAAAACTGAGGAGGGGATGAGAGGATAAAATTGTAAATATACAAGTAAATATATTAAATGTTCATTAAGTTTGGGGGACCAAAATCATCAATTACATTCCTCAGCTCCCAAGAAGATCAGCCACTGTATATTAGTATTTTCAATGTGAAATGACCATGAGTTGATGACATGATCACCCCTAAATTTTTAAACAAAAAATAAGTTGGCCCTTTTACTTCTTCCTCCACCTCTTAAATATTTGTTGGATTAAAATGATAATCTTCGTCAACCAATTAGATAATTGGATTGCAAATTTGTTAGAATTATAGGCTGAGATTAAGAGGGGGTAAATTGATCTTTACAATTTTTTTCGCAATTTATAGATACAGATTAACAATTTCAAAGGTTAAGAGATCTAATAAAGTATTGAACTAGGAAAACCAAACTGAATTGAATAAAGTTCAAGCTGAATTAAAGAAAGTGATGGTAGAGAAAAAGAAACACCAAGAGTTATACTGGTTCACCAAAATCACTATGCTACATCCAGTTTTCAACCAAATTCCAGTTGAGTTCCACTAGGTTAAATAGTTTGATTTACAGAATCAAATTACAGAAAATCCAACCTGCAACAAGAACCAAATTCTAGTTTTTGAACCCAACCTGCAACAAAATTCCAGTTGCAGAACCAATGCCCAATCGTGTAGACACCAAGATAATACAAAATAGAATTGAAAGAATGAAGAAACTAGAACAATCAAACCTGATTATGTAGATGCATAAATCCCACTGCAGAATAAGTTTATTCACAAGCAAGAATACAAAAATGCCTTAAGAAAGAACTTCGAAAATTCTCACTGAAAATAACACACTTCTCTCTTGATCTTTATTGATTGCTTGAATGATTTCTAAAAGATGTGTGTTTAAAATGTTGAAGCAAATCTGTCTATATAGAGACTTTTCTAACAAACTGGTTTTATTAATCGGTTAATTTATCTTTTAATCGATTAAAAAATATTGATTCTAACGGTTTTAACTTATGAAAATATCAATTAATCGATTAAAATATTCTACAACACTTTCCAAAAATGTTTTAACTGATAGAAACGCAGTTTAATCGATTTAAGCAGTTACACAAAAATCTTTAAGTGATTTTAATCGGTTAATTTGAAGTTTAATCGATTAAAATACTAAAAAAACATTTTTTAAAGCTTCTTAAGTGTTTTTAATCGATTAATTTGAATATGTATCGATTAAAATTGCGACAGAACATGTTTACACTTAATTTAAGTGGTTTTAATCGATTATTTCAAAAATATATCAGTTAAAAATGTGTCAGAAGTGTTTTTATCTAATTTTAATCGATTAATCTGTAAATATATCAGTTAAATCAATTAAAAGGATTTTTAACAGATTAAAAAGTTTAGAGAAATTTTTATTCCTTTCAAATGATAGAACCTCATGTTGTAGAAATAGATAGATGCTTATACCTACTTAATATTGATGCAGACTCACTAAACACTACATCCCTTATCCCATAAACCCTTTGACTTCATCAAATCTTCAAGATTTTCATAATCAACATCAAAGTTTAATTATTAAACTTAGACAATAACTTGCATCAACCAACTAGACGGTTGAAACCTCTATCAACTCTTACCATTTTCTATCTTAATCTATGAATTTATAGACTACCAATAAAATATGAGTAACTTATATTAGTTCTTTAACTAAATACCTACATCAAACATCATCTCATGATAGTACCTTATTAGTAACTATTATTTCACTTCACATCATAGTCCATATATCATTGTATTCATCACTTAATATTTCTCAATCTCATTACTCTCATCATGAATATATATTTAATCATGATTTTAATTAAAGCAATGAGGGAGAGATTGATAACAATGTGAAACATGTCCCTACATTCGCAAGAGATAATTTTGATGACGATTCAAGTCAACAACATTCAAGACTCAAGCAAGCCCAAGATATGATTTTGATAAAGATTTTATTCAACATTCAAGCAAGCCCAAGATGATTCCTGAAGACTAGATAGAGTCTTAGAATACTGGATATGGAGGTACAAGTTGATGAAGTAATATTATGCATAAGCCTCCAAAGCACAAGTGTGATAAAATTCATAACATGATATTTTTCTCTGTCATAATCAATTATGATGCATCAGAAATGGAAAAATAATTTTCTCTGTCATAATTGATTATACTGGTAACATAATCAATTATGGCAATTCAAATTTGAAAAATATATATGTTTTGAAGAATAAATGTTTTTGAATATATCCTGATTTTTATTCACGAAAATATTAATGTCCAACGACCATTTTCTGATGTTATTTTTCTATTTAATTAAGTTTTGATCAAAAATAAAAAACACACTATTACAGAATTTGAAAATACAATTTACATTCAATCAGTTTTGAGAAAAGAATTCTGAGCAAGATAACAAAAAGATATTTTACACATTCTGAGAAAACCATCTTCTCTACTGCCTTCTGTGTTTTTATTGTTAATCACACGTGTTCTTGGAGATTGGCATTCTACAGGCTTCTACAATTTTTTGTCTTTATTACCCAGGTGTGACTGTTCTTATCTTACTCCTTCATCCTTTGTGGGTTTAGGAGGTTGTTTCATCCTTTGATTTATTCAAAGGAGGTGTTCATCCCTAGTGGGATTTTAGGGAGGTGTTCATCCTTAGTGGGATTCTAAGAAGGTATGTTCATCCTTTGATTTGTTCAGAGGAGGTGTTCATCCCTAGTGAGATTCTAGGGAGGTGTTCATCCTTAGTGGGTTTCTAAGGAGGTGATTGTCTTTTGAATTAGTTTACTTTTTACTAGTTCCTCTGCTGAGTTGATTGTAATTTGTGAACTGAATTTAAAAGATAGTGAATTGGGAGTCACTCTTGTGATTAGAGTTGACTGGGAACTGGATGTAGGTTTGGCTATACCCGAACCAATATAAATTACTGTGTGTTCTTCTCTTTCCCTTATCTCTTTCTCTTTTCCTGATTATATTATCGCTTCTGCTTTATCTATGTTCAAACAAATTATTGACTCACAAATAAATTTTTAATTTGACATCTATTTTAATTTGTGCATCTATTCACCCTCCTCTAGATGCCATTTGTCTAACAAGTGGTATCAGAGCTTGGTTAAATAAGATATTTCTAAAAGATATGTCAAAATGTCTATGTAGAATCAGGTTTACAGGGAAGGAGCCTAAATAAACAGACCACCATTATTTGAAGGAGAAAACTATCAGTTTTGGAAGGCGAGAATGAAAATATTTTTACAAACACTAGATTACGGTATTTGGGATGCTGTACTCAACGGTCTCTGCATTTCGATGAGAATAATGGAGTCTGGAGCTGTCCCAAAGACTTTTGATCAATGGACGTCGGATGAAAATAAGTGTGCCCAATATGATGTAAGAGCCCGAAACACTATTGTTTCTGCCTTAACTCGTAATGAATTTTTCAGGGTCTCACAATGCAAGATGGCAAAAGAAATATGAGACACTCTTGAAGTGACACATGAAGGAACAAATGAAGTAAATCGAGCACGTAAGAACACACTCATCTAGGAGTATGAATTGTTTCAAATGCAGCAGAATGAAAGCATCATGAATTTCCAGACACGCTTCACACATATAGTAAATCACTTAAAAGCATTAGGAAAAAGTTTTGACAATGAGGAGTTGAACACAAAGATCTTGAAATCCTTAGACAGGAATTGGTAACCAAAGGTCACTACTATTACGGAATCAAAGGATCTCACAAAAATGAATATTGCTACTCTATTTGGAAAACTGCGAGAACATGAGATGGAGCTACAAAGGTTAAAGAATGGTGAACAAAATCAAACCAAGACGATAGCTCTAAAAGCTAAAAAATCTTCACAAGATGAAAACGAAAATGAAGGTAAGTTTTCAGATTCTGATATATCTCTTTTTGTTAAACAATTTTATCGCTTTATGAAGAACAGGAAAAAGAGACAGCAAAGAAAGGAGAAAACAAATAAATACCATTGCTATGAATGTGGAAAACCTGGCCATATCAAACCAGACTGTTCGAAACTTAAGAACGATGTGAAGAAAGGGAAGAACGGTATCTATAAGAACAAATGCAAAGCTTATATTGCATGGGAGGATAATGATTCTTCCACAACTTAAGAGAGTTCTTCTGAAAGCTGTGGTGGAGAAGAAGAAGCAAATCTTTGCTCGATGACAAAAAGTAATGATAAAGCCTCATCACAGGATAAGAAATCAATCTGGTTTCTTGATAATGGATGCTCCAGGCACATGACCGGTGACAAGAACAAGTTTGAAAGCTTCACAAAGAAGAGTCAAGGACATGTGACATATGGTGATAACAACAAAGGAAAAATTCTTGGATCAGGACAAATACAGGTAAGCAACAACTTCATGATTCAAGACATGTTACTTGTAAAAGGATTAAAACACAACCTTTTGAGCATCAACCAACTATGTGACAAAGGATTGAAAGTTATCTTTGAATCAACTACATGCAACATAGTGAAGGACAACACACAAGAAACTGTTTTGAAAGGTATGCGTCTTAACAATATCTATGTAATTGATCTTGACATCACAATTACTAGGTCTATCTCTTGTCTTGTTTCTAAGAATGAATATTTGTGGTTATGGCACAGGAGAGCTGCACACATTCACATGCATCATTTAAATAAATTGATTTCAAAAATTTTAGTGATTGGCCTGCCTAAGTTAAGTTTTAACAAAGATAAAATTTGTGCGGCATGCCAAAAAGGAAAGCAAACTAAAACCTCTTTGAAGAATAAAAATATTATCTCTACATCACAACCTTTAGAATTATTGCACATGGACTTATTTGGACCCTCTAGAACAAGAAGCCTAGGTGGTAATTATTATGCACTAGTTATTGTAGATGATTATTCTAGGTTCACTTGGACTTTATTTTTGGCAACTAAAAATGATGCTTTTAAGACTTTTAAGAAATTTGCTAAGGCTATTCAAAATGAGAAAGATTTGAACATAAAATCAATTAGAAGTGATCATGGTGGTGAATTTCAAAATGAGCTTTTTGAAATTTTTTTTGAAGAATTAGGCATAACACATAATTTTTCTTCCCCAAGAGCACCACAACAAAATGGAGTTGTTGAGAGGAAAAATAGGTCCTTGGAAGAATTAGCTAGAACAATGTTAAATGAAAATAATCTTCAAAAATATTTTTGGGCCGATGCTGTGTCAATTGCATGTTATGTGTTAAGTAGGATTTTAATAAGACCTATTTTGAAACTCACTCCCTATGAAATTTTCAAAGGTAGAAAACCAAATATTTCTCATTTTAAAGTTTTTGGTTGTAAATGTTATGTTTTAAACAATGGTAAAGATAACCTTGGAAAATTTGATTCTAAGGCTGATGAAGCAATATTTTTAGGCTATTCTTTAAATAGCAAATCATATAGGGTATTTAATAGGAGAACATTGCATGTAGAAGAATCTGTTCATGTAACGTTTGATGAGTTTTTGGACCTTGAGGAGAACCCTCTTGAGTCAAGAAAAGATTCTATAGATATTGAAGAAGAACAAATTGCAGCAGAAAAGAAACAGGTTCAGTCACAGGAAGACCAAATGGAGGATCTTAGAAGGAGTTTAGAAGAACACACTATTTCTGAATCTCAACCAGTTCAAGATCTACCCAAAGAATGGCGTACACCAAGAGGACTCTCACTGGACAATGTTATTGGAAATGTAGATCAAAGAATTACAACAAGAAGTAGAATGAATAACTTCTGTATGAATGTAGCTTTTGTTTCACAAGTGGAGCCTAAAAGTATTGATGAAGCCTTACAAGATGAATACTGGATTCAAGTTATGCAAGAGGAATTAAATCAGTTCAAGAGAAATGAAGTTTGGGATCTAGTACCAAGAAAGAAGTCAATGCAGGTTATTGGAGCTAAATGGGTGTACTAGAACAAGTTGGATGAGTAGGAAAATATCACAAAGAATAAGGCAAGATTGGTTGCAAAAGGATATAGTCAAGAAGAAGGAATTGATTATGATGAGACATATGCACCAGTAGCAAGATTGGAAGCTATCCGAATTCTACTAGCCTATGCATCTATCATGAAATTCAAATTATATCAAATGGATGTAAAGAGTGCATTCTTAAATGGATACATCAAAGAGGAGGTGTATGTGTGTCAACCTCCTGGCTTTGAAGATTATCAACATCCAGATCATGTTTATAAATTGAAGAAAGCTCTGTACAGACTCAAACAAGCACCTAGGTCATGGTATGAACGTTTAAGTAATTTTTTGGTGAGTCACAACTATAGGAGAGGTAAAATAGATCAAACTTTATTCATAAAAGAGCATAATAAAAATATTATTATAGTTCAAATTTATGTTGATGATATAATCTTTGGCTCAACTAACAATGATCTTTGTCAAGAGTTTGCCAAGATAATGCAGGGTGAGTTTGAGATGTCGATGATGGGTGAACTAACATTCTTTCTAAGACTGCAAATCAAACAGAAAACTGACGGCATCTTCATTTCACAATCAAAGTACTGCACTGAATTAATCAAGAAATTTGAATTAGAACATTCAAAGGAAGCAATTACTCCAATGGAAACATCTTGCTATGTAGATCAAGATGAAAAAGGTAAGGTGGTTGACCAATCGAAATATAGAGGTATGATTGGTTCCCTACTTTATCTTACAACAAGTAGACCTGATATTATGCATAGTGTGTTGATAAGTGTCTAGTTTGCATCATTTTTAATGGCGCTTTGTTTGAGTTTTCTAGTTTATTTGTGTTAGAATTCCCTTTAATTCCAATTGTTTTCCTTCATTCCACACATGTTATTCGGGTGTCTTAGTTTTGCAGGAATAGCTTTGTTATAGGTTTATAAACTTGGAAACGGGAAACATTTGATGAAGCATTGGATGGAAAGGAATTCAAGCCACTAAAAGCACAAAAATAAAACCATATCAACTCTTGGATTGCATTGTAGAAGAAAAGAGAAAAGAACACTTTAGGGCCTAAAAACATTATTAAAGAACATTTTGGGTGAAGTTAAGTGAAATCCACTGGCAGTGGGTTTTTCCCACTAGCCATGGACTTCACTGGAAAATGAGCATTGGACCCCTGTCACGATCCACTGGCCGTGGGTTTTTCCCACTGGCCGTTGACTTCACTGGAAAATGAGCATTGGGCCCTTGTCACGATCCACTGGCCGTGGGTGTTTCCCACTGGCCGTGGACTTCACTGGAAAATGAGCATTGGGCCCCTATCACAATCCACTGGCTGTGGGTTTCTCCCACTACCAGTGGATTCTGCACGTTTTGCATTTTCCCTGAATTAGAAGAGCGATTTCTGAGCATAAAAGATATAAAAAAAAAAGCTACGGAGCACAAACCAACCAGGAAGCGTTTTTATCAAAAAGGAAAATTGAAGAAGACCAGAGCAAGAGCAACAATTTCTTCTATCAAGAGGGGAATTGAAGAAGCTACGGAGGAGATAGTGAGAACTTCTCTTCTATTCTCTAACTTCCTGTCTCATTTCTGCTTTTCTCTTATGTTAGGGTTTGATTTATTGTATTGTGGATTGTAATCATCGTTTCTATGGCACACTAAATCTCATTCTTGGGATTAGGGGGAATATGTTTATGTATCAAATTTGAAAACTTTGAATTTCTCTGTTATTGGATTTCTGTTTTCTATTCATTTCCATGAGAACCTAAAGCTTCTAATGGCTTAGAGATAAGGTTAGATGAATTTAAATGATGTGGATGATTGAGAGATCGATATATCATTAGAAAAGCATGGAATTGAACCTAGGGATTTAGGTTACGAAAGTAGACAAAACTCTTTGAGGGGTAATTGGATTTTCATAAAGAGTAAATGATCTACTTAACGAATTGAACGTTGTTCTTCGCTTATTAGGTACGTTAGTGTGGGTTTTGAGAGGAATACATTAATCAATTAAGGAAAATTCATCTTAGAAATAGAAGTTAAATAATGGGAAACGAATTGCTTTAAATTGAGTATGTAACATATGATCCTACCGACTCCTAAGAAAGTTTTCACTTTGAGTCTCTTGTCAATAGTTTTTGGTTTTTTATTCATTTTGCAATATATTCTATTTGAAACGATTTGTTTGGATAATTGAATCACTGTATACTAGTACTTGGGCATAATCTCTGTGGGAACGATAACTTTTTATTACGCGATACCCCGTATGCTTGCGGAACGACTATCAAGTTTTTGGCACCGTTGCTGGGGATTGTGTTTTTCCCCAATATTGGCTAAGCGGTGATTTAGTTAGATTAGACATTTTAAAATTTCTGCATTATTTTTCTAGTTTAATTTTTAATATTTTTCTGCAGAATTACACTTTGGTTCTTGTGTTTCTGTTGATTTTGCAGGTTTATTTTATGCGAAGGAGTGTTAGATTTGAGGACATCTTTGACCCTGAAGTTGAACGGACTCTCCGTAAGATTGTAGCTCTCCGCAGACAACTAGAGCAAAGCAAACAACAAGCCTCTGTTTCGACAAACCACAACCATATGGCTAGTCCAAAAAACAGAGCACTCCGTGATTTTACAACACCAAATTCAATGGGTAGGAAGCCTAGCATCACACGGCCTACAATTGAAGCAAACAAATTTGAGTTGAAGTCATCCTTGCTCTCGATGGTTCAACAAAACCAATTTGGTGGACTGTCTTCTGAAGACTCGAATTTGCATCTGCAAATTTTCCTTGAGTACTGCGATACACTCAAAGTAAATGGAGTTTCAAGTGATGCAATCCGATTAAGGCTTTTCCCGTTCTCTTTAAGGGATAAAGCTAGAGCTTGGTTGTATTCACTTCCTGAAGGGTCAATTTCAACATGGGATCAGATGTCTCACGCTTTCCTTAACAAGTACTACCCACGTAGCAAGACAGACCAGTTAAGGAAACAGATCATCACTTTCATCCAGAAAGATGATGAAACTTTATATGATGCTTGGGAGAGGTATAAAGAAATGCTTCGAGAATGCCCACACCATGGGATTGAGCACTGGTTGACCGTCCACATTTTCTATAATGGGCTATCCCCAAACCAGAAAGTGACGCTAGACGCTTGTAGACCCTAAATCTTGCCCGACCTCAAAATAAGAGCAGAAGACCTCCTATTCGAAGATGGACGAAGCTTAAAAAGCCACTAGGAGAGACTATTAGGCCCCATGTTAGAGTAGGAAGGATTTTATATACAAAAATAAGGATTTTTGCCTTTAGGAGTCGAGACCGCCATCTCGCTTTTAGGGACCGCCGTCTCGCTGAATGGCAAAGTCAAGACCGCCGTCTCGCCATTTGCCAATGGCGAGACCCCCCTCCTGTTTGGCGAGAAGGCCCTCTCGCCATCTGGCAAATCGAGACCGCTGTCTCGCCAAACGAGACCGTCGTCTCGCCATTGATTCAAGGCGAGACCGCCGTCCCGAATGGCGAGACCGTCATCTCGACCTTGCCAGTCGAGACCGCTGTCTCGACCTGACAGGCGCGAATCCCTATAAATAATGAACACTCCCCCCTTCATTTCACACAGTTCTTCCACTTTCCCTTCTACACTTTCTTCAAATTCTCTTCCTAGAGTCCTTCCGAAGCATTTCTGGAGTTTCTGAGTGTCTTAGAGAGCTTTTTATAGCGTTTCGAGAGTGAATTTCGGCGTTGTAAGAGCGAAGGGCTACCAAAACGCACCCTATTTTTCAAGAGAACTAATCAAAAGCTTGCTCCGGAGGTTTCTTCACTCTCTCCATCTCTTTTATTTATATTAAATTGCGCAATAGTTATTAGGGCCATGTAGTCGTTATTTTGATTCCACAAATAAAAAGGGTAAAAGCGTCTTTTTTGAAAGTTTATCTATAAAATAACTGGCCTATCATAGGGAACCCGAAAGGGGCGTCGTAAGGGAACTAACACTTTCCTTACACGTAAATAACTCCCTTACCCAACTTTGGTTTTAACGACCAAAGTTGGTTTTTTTTTTGAAAAAACCAACGCCTTTTTCTCCCCTTTTTTGATGTTTCTGGTAAAAAAATCAGTGACGACTCCATAAGAACCCTTTCAAACTTGTTCTTAGGTCAGCACAGTTATCGGACGATCTAAGAACACCCTTTCAAAAACCTCGTCTTTCGTTTCAGCCCAGTTATCGGACAACCCAAGGGCGTTGTAACCTCACCCATAAAAATGCGAAAAATGGAAAGTCAGAACCATCGAGTCGCTCCGACCGCCTCTTTTGGACGACGGCGACAGATGGCGACTTCACTGGGGAAGCCCAGAGAGTTGATCCCATTTAGTGATGGGCTAGTTTAATAAATAAACTAAGAAATTTTGCTTTTACCCTACCTTGTATTATAACATGCTTTAATTGATTGGCTTTAATAATTGTTGTTTGTTTATTTTATGCAATTGTTTGAAATAAAAACTGTACACAAACCTTTGCACACAACAGTTTCCTCTATACTCGGGGGCAAGTGAGAAATCCATAGGGAGTGGGTGGCAAGTACGGTTCGCCGTAGTGATGGCCCTGAGCCCACTGGTGTGATCGGAAACCACCACTCAAGGTGATAACCTTCCTCTTTTGGCACAAAGACTGACTATGGCCTTAGTGCTAAGCATGGTCAGAAGGCTGGAGAGTGGGGACCCTATAATGGGGGCACCTTGGGGGCCTAAGCCTTGGTGAGAATAGTTAGAACCTACCCTTGCCAATGCACTTTTCTGCAGGAAAACCCTACCTCGTGATTAAAATAACTCCTCACGTGTTCGCGAATGACTGAATTGTATGTGCATTTGTTTGTTGCATTTGATTGCATAGCATAACCAATCAACGGAAAAATCACAAAAAACTTTTTTTTTGCAATAAACACCCTTATCTCGGACAACCTGCCTTTTAGCTAGCCTGGTTTCAGGTTCTTTGTAAGCTAAGTAGCCACGTAGTCCGACAGAAGAGATAAGGGACGCTAAACATTATTCTTTTGCAATAAGCCATTTTATCTCGAACAGTCTGCCTTTTAGCTAGCCTGGTTTTAGGTTCTTTGTAAGCTAAGTAGCCACGCAGTCCGATAGAAGAGATAAAAGACTCTAAAAAAAAAGACCCAAATCAAATAAATGGAACCTTGTTCATAAACATTAAATTCATAAACCATCCATATAGGTAGTTTATTTTTTCGAAAAAATAAAACATGCAAATATCATACATCATGTAGAAATAAAACATGATAAATATTTAGGGAAAAACAAACACTCGCATTCATACCTACAATAAGCATCATAAAACATGCATTTTTTATTTTTAGAAAATGGAGGGGACTAGTAGACAATTGAAGAAAGTGGACATTCCCCGGTACCATACTGAGAAGCTAGAACGAATTTGTGCGATAATGCCACCAGAGGTCCGTTCTGACTTCGAGAAATCTTATGGACGGATTCTCGACCTATTGAAGATCTGTGTCGATCCTATTTTTATCAGGGTTCGAGTTCACTTTTGGAACTCTAGTCTGCACTGCTTTGAATTTTCGCAGTTCGATATGGTGCCCACTTTGGAGGATTATGAGATTATGCTAAAATGGCCCAAATCAGCCGGGGTCCATATTCGCCACGGGGCATATACTCCTGCAGCAAAAATCGCTGCCATCATCTGATTACCTTTCCGGTAGACTACCCTGATAGAAAAAGGGAACATCCAGGGTTGGAAAGTTTCAATGTTAGAAGACCATCTGTCCACTTTGGCTGAAAGGGCAGAATGAGTCGCTTTTAACAAAACCCTGGCCTTGATCATATTTGGAACAATCTTGTTTCCCTTCCACATCGACACAGTAGACCAAGCCGTCATGGACGCCTTCTTCACCTGGGACGTGAACTCGAAGAGTCCCTTGCCTGCACTTCTTGCCGACACCTTGCTGTTGGTGGAATTTTGCCGCCAGAAGCAAGGAAAAACACTCCGATGTTGCTCTTCACTACTTTTTGTATGAGGAATCACACATTTCTACGCCTCTAGTCACATGGCGATGTTCCCCGACCCTTTGAGAAGCTTCTCCAAAATCCCTCTCCACCGATGCCTGACCTCAGAGTGGAAGGTCGAGTTGGAACAATGGGACGCCGACCAATTATCCTGGGTTTGCCCTTGGTTCCGACCCGACCCAGTCCTCATCAGATGTGGGGATTACCTGAGCATACCGTTGATAGGACTCAGGGGTTGCATAGCCTATTCACCTAGAGTAGCTATGAGACAACTCATGAGGACTCAAACTACAATATCCTGAGGAGAGCTCGGAGGACTGTGTTTCTTCGGAGACCCATGCACAATTGCCAACTCACTAGTTGTACGAAGAGCATGGGAGAAACCAGTCTTTATGGGAGATAGAGAGCTAGGAAAAGCTCGAGTAGCTGTCTCTAGTGACTATGAGGAGTGGAGACGAAAAAGAGGGATGTCGCAACCATCCACCTCACTCGCTACATGTTCAAATAGTGAAGAGCTTCAAAATCAAGTCGATGCCTTGACCCGGAGGATAGAAATCATGGGAGCCCAGATGAGGGCCCTTGAAGAAAGAGAGCAAGAATCTATCTTCACCATAGACGGTCTACAGAGGCAATGCAAGAAAAAGGATCATGAAATAGAGCGCCTCAAGGATCAGTGTGCTGACTCTAATGAGCAAACTATTCGAGCATCCAAAGCTGCTAGAACCAGCTCGGATAGCCAACTCCAAGAAATAACCACCAAATCAGCACACCTTGAGGCCGAATGCGCAAAACAGGTTCAGACGATCAAGGACTTGCTACAAGACCTCACAAGGACTCAGTCAGAAATACGCCAAGAGCGAGAGGCCAACCAGAGACTCAACAAAAGTCTCAGTGAGCTACGCTGCAAAGAAAGAGACGGGCTAGCTCAGTATGGGCAGGTACTGCGAGAAAAGAACCGAGCCCTTATAATGCTAAACGAGCTACAAGCCTTGGTCGTCCATCAAGAGGCAAAGATCAAAGAGGCTCAGAAGTATAGTGAAGATATGAGCCAGACGGTCCAGAAGCAAAGCGAAGCACTCGCTCGTCACGTCCGGGAAACCGAGAGGGAATTACATAGAGACAAGACCCGCCTGTGGGTTTCTTTAGGCTTTTCCGTTTCTGTCAAAAGTTGCTTCATAGTATGGAATAGGGGAATGTACACCTTCCATGGATAAATGAAATTTTTCTTTATTGAACGATTGTCTACTTGCATGCATATAAGTCA
Source organism: Sphenostylis stenocarpa (assembly GCA_963425845.1). Lineage (NCBI taxonomy): Eukaryota > Viridiplantae > Streptophyta > Magnoliopsida > Fabales > Fabaceae > Sphenostylis > Sphenostylis stenocarpa. The sequence continues at coordinate 7,864,020 of OY731401.1, forward strand.
TCTGCATATTTGATTTCCCCTCCTTCACTTTTAATAAATAATATAATAAAAAGGAAGGATTAACTGACATGTCTTCCAAATCAGAAGAATGGAGAGAAAGCCACTTTTAATCAAGCTCTCCCCAACGGTCAATCCACCACAAGAGGATAATAAACCTCGGTCGTTGGTCCTCAAAACCAATAAGGAAGAGGGGGCAAGGACGCCCGTGCGACTATTTATGCCACGTCCTTTCCCCTACGAATCAAATAAAGCTGTACCATGGAGATACGCAGAATCTTCACCAATAAAGGAGGATATCTCCAATATAGCTGGCATTGGGGGCATGACTAGAAGTGGAAGGGTCTACTCCCCCAAGGACTTACAAGAAAATGCCCCCAAGAATAAAGGAAAAAATAAACAAACCGAAGAATAAGAAAATAAAGAATCCAAGGAGGAGACAATCAAATTACTCCAGTTCATAAGGCAAAGCGAGTATTCCATTATCGATCAGCTTAATCATACACTTGCAAAGATAACTCTGTTATCTCTAATGATGAGCTCGGAACCGCATAGAAATGCCCTGATGAAGGTCTTGAGCGAAGTGCATGTACCTCACACTATATCCCAAGAAAAGGTTAAGAGGATCGTCGGTCACTTCATGGCAAGCGATCACCTCACCTTCACAGAGGAAGAACTCCCTCTCGAGGGGTCAAACCACAACAAACCCTTGCATATTTCCATCAAGTGCAAGGAGTACCTCATTGCTAAAGTTCTTGTGGATAACGAGTCATCCTTGAACGTGATGCCCAAGTGAACACTCGACAAGTTGACTATTCAAGGAACCTGTCTGCGCCCAAGTAGCACTATCATTCGAGTCTTCGACGGATCAAAACGAGAAGTAGTGGGAGAAGTCAATTTGCCAATCCAAGTCGGACCCACTATCTTCAACGTCGATTTCCATGTAATGGACATTACTCCTGCATATAGTTGTCTCCTTGGCAGGCCTTGGATTCATGACGCTAAGGCAATACCTTCGACGCTCGACCAAAAAGTCAAGTTTATAGTGGATGACAAACTGGTCATGGTCCAAGCAAAAAATGATATCCTGATCAGTGGACCATCTACCCAACCTTATGTGGATGCGACTGAAGAGGCCCTTGAAACATCTTTTTAAGCGCTCGAAATTGCCAGTGTAGAGAGACTTCCCAAAAACACGAAGGTAGCCCACATGATGATAAGACATGGTTACCATCCTGGCCAAGGATTGGGGGCAGATTCCCAAGGGATGAGGGAACCCCCAGAGTTCAAAGATAACCCCTTTAAGTATGGCCTAGGATATGACCCTACAAAGGGCCGAGTAGAAGGAAGAAAAGGGAAGTCTCCCCTTTGCACTCTCAAGCAGATATTCCGAAGCGGAGGAACGCAAGCGTCAAGAGCTACCCTAGTCATTAGGAGATCTTTTTCTTTGCTTAAAGGATGTAAATCCAGTGATTGTTAGAGATTATCCCCCGGGGCTAGCCCGACCCCTGGGCATTTCAGGGCACATATTCCCTTACTAATTTATAAAGAATACATTTCTTACTATCTGTTTCTCTTCTCACTACTCCATGTCTAGACCTCATAATAACCTTGTTTAAGCAAACAAAAAGGAAAAAAGGAAAAATAAGAGTGCGGCCAAATAATCAAAATGTATCATTGCTATAACAATCAAGCTGTTCGATTAGAAGCACAAAATAAGGTTTTACCTCACCACAAATAAAGCCGTGTTTCGCTAATATTGTGAAAAAAAAGGGGAGGAAAACAAAAAGAAAAGAAAAGCCCATAGAAGCCAAAGGCCAAAAGAAAAAGGGCAATATACCCGATAGGAAACCCACTAAGGGGGCTATGCAAAAGATAGGGTCAACTCGTTAGGACACTCAAACAAAAATAAAGGGTAGCCTAGGCAAAAAGTAGGGTTACAAAATAAGGTCCGCTAGGATTCCCTAAACAAAAAGGAAAAAGGAAGGAACCTAGACAAAAGATAGGACCAAAACACAATATCCTAGTTCAAAAACCCAAAGGGCGATCTAGGAAAATCAACCAGCCATAAAAAGCAATGGAAATAGGATAAGATGCAAATCCACCAAAAAAAAGGAAGAAGGAAGACGTTTGCTTAGACAAAAGCTTAAAACATTTAGGCCTAACCTTAGCCAGTCATGCTTACAAAATCCTTTCCGAATAAAATCACCATCTAAAACACAAGCCGTTGAATTTACCCTTTACTTCTTTTCTCTTGACCATCACAACATTATTCTAACAATTAGTTTGGGAATATGGAGGCGTATAGTCAACAAGAGGATTGAAACCCCTAAAGTGAGGAAAAAGGGACACCAACATGGAAAAGCGTGCTCTCCAAAAAGAAAAAAAAAGAGAGAAAAGAAAACAACAAAAAAAAAGAGAAAGAAAGAAGAAAAGGTCATTCTTCGGTCACACTAAGTCCGGAAGAGTATAGCCAAGTACAGCAGAAAAACGATCATCAGAGGGCATCCGTCTCTACAAGACACACCAGTTAATCCTTCTGAAAAACTAATGAAATAGGCATTATAGGACATTAAACATAAAAACATTGCATGCATAGAATGTTGTTGAACAAGGTCCTATTTTCTGCAAAAAAAAAAAAAAAAAACTTCTAAAAATTGAGACAGCCGTCTCGTCCCCCCAGACCGCCGTCTCGATTCGTACTGAAACGAGACCGCCGTCTCAACTTCCGAGACCGCCGTCTCGATTTGGATAGAAACGAGACCACCTTCTTGCTTGGCGAGAGGGCCGTCTCGCCAGAAGCCAAAGTCGAGACCGCCGTCTTGAAGTTCCAAACGGCGGTCCCGAATCCCGCGAAATCGAGACCGTCGTCTCGACTTCCCAGACGGCGGTCCCGAATCCAGTCGAAAATCCTCTATATAGGGGGCCTTGGAGGGGGTTCTCAAACACTCTCTCCTGTACTCCTACACTCCTTTCTCTCACATCTGAGCATTCTACTTCCAAAAATGCATAGAGGTGAATCTACCAGGAAGAGAAGGGGTTCTTCTAGTCCAAGTTCCTCCACGACCCCAACTCCGCAAGATCCAACTCAACTCTCACCCTTACACCAGGCCCGCCTGGAACACATTCAGGGGTACACTTGGCACCCTATGCTGAATCTGGACTTCAGCATCCTTGCCGAGTTTGGTTGGGAAGATGAAGTCCGCGCCTACCTCGACAACATTGGATGGCTTTTCCTCCTCCAGTCTCCCCCCACCTACGTCTACCCACAAGCAGTGTTGGAATTCCTCGCATCCATCGCCTACTGCGAGCTCCCCACCATGGTGTCGGGCCTCCTGCCGACGAAGATGGTGTCCTACTTCATGAATGGGTTGTACCGGACGACAACCCTAGACGAGTTCAATGTATCTATTAGATTCGTCCGACCCGAGGATGTCCTGACTCGGGAATACCAGGAGGCCATTTGCGAGCGCCCCACTACCCTCACCGCCGGCAAAATGTGGGAGGAACTCACCGGGATGCGCACCTTGCCGTCCCTGCTGAAGGGCTCCACACTCACTCCCGCCCTCCGCATTTGCCACAAACTGTTGGTTGGGACTGTCCACGGGCGGAAGGAGAGTCAGGGTAAGGTCACTTACCCAGATCTCTTCGCCCTCTACTGCATGAGCCAAGGGTGCCGGTGCAACCTTGGCTACTTCTTCGTGATGGCCCTCAAGGACTTTGGGAGCCGTCCCGTGGGAGCCATCCTCATGGCTCCCCTCATCACCCCGCTGGCAGAAAAATGGGGGTGCAGCGGCAGAGAGGACCTCTCCTCCAACCTTCATCCCGAAACCATCAATAGGTTCATCCTGGTCAGCATGGGGATGCTGCTCCGCCAAGGGTCTCGGTTGATCCTCCACCCCTCACTGGACATAACCCTAGACCTCTGGGACATAGTGGCGATGCAAGATCTCCCGACACCCCCAGAGTTCCAGCAACAACAACAACATCAACAACATCAGCAACAACAGCAATACACAGACGACTTTGCTGGCATCAACTGCAACATCTACAGCTTGTGCCAGCAATTCGACCAGATGTTCTTAAGACAGGACCAGATGTCCTTAAGGCAGGACGCCTTCAACACGAGGATGGAGACCTTCGGCCAGATACAAGAGGGAATAAGGCAAGACCTGGTGATGTTCCGACAAGAACACCTCAACCCAATCCGAGACCAGGCAGAATTTCAGAGGCACATGTACCAGCAATTCCCTCCTCCCGGATCGTCTCCCGGCTCAAGTCCACCGTCTTAGGGATAGTACTCAAAAAAATATATGCTGTAATAATTTTTTTTACCATAAATAAAATTCTTCTTGCATTCATTTTTTTCTGTTTTCGAAAAGTCAGCGTAACAAAAAGAAACTAAAAAGTAAAAAGACTTACGCTTAATCCCGAAAAATCCAAATATGAAATCGCGAGAAAAAAATATAACCGCGAAAAAAAAAGGCAGGATAAAAAGACAAGACAAGTCAAAACCACATTGACCAAGAGTCTTCGACGACCAAAGTCGAACTGCAAAACAAAGAATCCCTAGCAGTCAACAAGCTGGATGAACCGAAAATCAAAGTAATCCCCGGCACAAACCGGACAACCACTCCTAGAAAAGACAAAAACATAGACAAGAGAACGCATCTCAACCACCGGCGCATGAGCTAATGAGCAGTAAGATGCCACCACCACCAGTCATATGCAGTGGACTGTATCAGCCTGATGGGGGGTTCATACCCATCAACCTGCGCACGAGGTGCGCCTGATCTGCACATGAGTCAGACCAGTAAGTCGCAATTACCAGCCCGATGGGGGGTTTATACTCATCCAGTCCGACGCACAGTGGACTGCAACTACCAGCCTGATAGGGGGTTTATACCCATCAACCGAAGGATCGGCTACCGTCAGAAGGAGTATCCTGAGGTTCTACCATGTGTCAATCAAAGGGATCGGCTACCGACAGAAGGAGCATCCTGGAGGCGCACAACAATTTTTCCCCAGAAGATTAGTCGCCGCAAGACGCAGCATGAAGGGTAACCGGGCAAGAGGGTTAACTCCTTCACCCTCCAGCTGATCTTCTTGGCACAAAAGGCCAACAGTCGGCCAGTCAGGTGAATGGGGGGAAGCTGTAGACCCTAAATCTTGCCCGACCTAAAAATAAGAGCAGAAGACGTCCTATTCGAAGATGGACGAAACCTAAAAAGCTACTAGAAGAGACTATTAGGCCCCATGTTAGAGTAGGAAGGATTTTCTGTAGAAAAATAAGGATTTTCGCCTTTAGGAGTCGAGACCACCGTCTCGCTTTTCAGGACCACCGGCTCGCTGAATGGCAAAGTCGAGACGGCCGTCTCGTTTGGCGAGACGGCCGTCTCGCGATTTGCCAATGGCGAGACCCCCCTCATGTTTGGCGAGAAGGCCCTCTCGCTATCTGGCAAATCGAGACCGCCGTCTCGCCATTGATTCAAGGCGAGACCGCCGTCCCGAATGGTGAGACCACTATCTCGACCTTGCCAGTCGAGACCGCCATCTCGACCTGACAGACGTGAATCCCTATAAATAGTGAGCGCTCCCCCCTTCATTTCACATAGTTCTTCCACTTTCTCTTCTACACTTTCTTGAAATTCTCCTCGTAGAGTCCCTCCGAAGCATTTCCGGAGTTTCTGAGTGTCTTAGAGAGCTTTTTGTAGCGTTTCGAGAGCAATTTTCAGCGTTGTAAGAGCGAAGGGCTGCCAAAACGCACCCTATTTTTCAAGAGAATTAATCAAAAGCTTGCTCTGGAGGTTTCTTCAGTCTCTCCATCTCTTTTACTGTCTTTTATTTATATTAAATTGCACAATAGTTATTAGGATCATGTAGTCGTTATTTTGATTCCACAAATAAAAAGGGTAAAAGCGTCTTTTTCGAAAGTTTATCTATAAAATAACTGGCCTATCATAGGGAACCCGAAAGGGGCATCGTAAGGGAACTAACACTTCCCTTACACGTAACTAACTCCCTTACCCAACTCTGGTTTTAACGACCAAAGTTTTTTTTTTTTTTTAAAACAACGCCTTTTTCTCCCCTTTTTCGATGTTTCTGGTAAAAACATCGGTGACGACTCCATAAGAATCCTTTCAAACTTGTTCTTAGGTCAGCCCGATTATCGGACGATCTAAGAACACCCTTTCAAAAATCTCGCCCTTCGGTTCAGCCCAGTTATCGGACAACCCAAAGGCGTTGTAACCTCACCCATAAAAACGTGAAAAATGGAAAGTCGGAACCATTGCGTCGCTCCGACCGCCTCTTTTTGACGGCGGCGACAACGATGTTGCTGGCGTGCCTTCATGAGCAAAAAAATGGAGGAAGGCTATAATCTTATTGAAGAAGTTGCCCAGAACACCTACCGGTGGTCTTCAGAAAGGAGTTTACCGACAAAAACTCCAGGTAAGTATTCTCTAGATGCTGTCTCTTTACTTACTGCAAAGGTAGAGGCTTTGTTTGTTAAATTTGATAAACTAGGAGCATGTAATACTAATGTTGTCTGTGAGTTATGTGGTGCTTTAGGTCACAATATTTCAGGTTGTCAGCTTGGAGTAACCCAGAGTGTCGAGCCAGAGATGCATCAGGTAGATGCAATTGGAAATTATGGTGGGAACTATGGAAATAATTTTAGATAACCACAAGGACCACCTGATTTCTAAAACAGACCACCTTCTTTCCAAGGCAATCAAAGTAGTTATAGACAACCACAAGGACCCTACATTCCACAGAAATCCAAATTAGAGTCCATGATGGAAACGTTTGTAGCTACTCAACTCAAGCAAAATGATGAGTTCTCCGAGGACATAAAGAATTTAACTATTAAGATGGATTCACTGACCACCCACAATAAGATCTTGGAAACTCAGATTGCCCAACAAGCCTCCAACTCATTGAGAATACCATGGACGTTTCCTGGAAAGCCTGAGGTGGGACCATCCAATCACACCACTCTTAGGAGTGGTACTCAATATGATGGTCCGGTTGGCATGGCAAAAGAGGAAGATAATGAGGAGAAGAAATTGGATGAGTCTCCATCTCATCCGCTGATTGAGGAGAAACCGTATGGGAAAAAGGAGGAGGTTAATCCATATCAACCTTCAATTCCATTTCCTCAACGTTTGGATAAGGCCAAGTTGGACAAACAGTTTGGTAAGTTTCTTGAGGTTTTAAAAAAATTGTATATCAATATTCCCTTCACAGATGCTTTGCAGGAAATGCCCACCTACACGAAGTTTCTGAAGGATATTTTTTCAAATAAGAGAAAACTGGAGGAAGATGGTATAGTAGCGCTTACTGAGAAGTGTAGTGCACTAATCCAAAGGAAGCTACTACCCAAGCTTCAGGATCCAGGTAGTTTCTCTATTTCCTGTATGATTGGTGACATGGCTATAGATAGAGCATTGTGTGATATAGGATCTAGTGTTAGCTTAATGCCATTGTCTATTTCTGAGAAATTAGGATTAGGTGAGTTGAAGTCTACTAGGATGTCTTTACAGCTAGCTGATAGGTCTATTAAATATCCTATAGGCATTTTAGAGGATGTTCCTATCAAGGTAGGAAAATTTTTCATACTTGCCAATTTTGTTGTTTTGGAAATGGATGAGGATTCCATGATCCCCATTATCCTAGGCAGACCATTTTTGGAAACTGCGGGCGCGGTAATAGATGTTAAGAATGGTAGATTGTCTCTAACTATTGGAGACCAAAAGGTGGATTTTAGCTTGAAGGATGTTTTAAAAAAACCATTCAATGATGATGTTTGTTGTAGTGTGATTTTGTTGACCAAGTGGTGAAGGAAGAAACTCTTCCTAATGACCCACTTGAATCTATTTTTGTGATTAAGCCTGCAGGAACATCTAATTGCACTGAAGAAAATACCCACTAAAACATGATACTGAAGTCATGTGTGGTAAAGTGGTGAGTCCCAATGTGGAATTAAAGCCTTTACCGGTTTCTTTGAGGTATGAGTTTCTTGGTCCTAATTCTACATATCCTGTGATTGTTAATGCTGATTTGAATTCATGTGAAACTGAAAAGCTTTTGAAACAACTTAGGTCATATAGGAAGGTAATAGGTTATACAATGGATGACATTAAAGGGATTAGCCCATCTTTTTGCATGCATAGGATCACAGTAGAAGATAAGAGTAAGCCCACAGTAGAATCACTTAGGAGATTAAATCCAAAAATGCAAGAAGTGGTTAAAAAAGAAATTTTAAAATTGCTTGATGCTGGATTTATATACCCTATTGATAGTAGCAAATGGGTGAGTCTAATTCATGTGGTGCCTAAAAAGGGAGGGATGACTGTGGTAGAAAATGATAAACATGAGTTAATCTCTACTAGGACTATTTCTGGCTGGCGCATGTGCATTGACTACAGGAAGTTAAATAGCCACAAAAAAGGATCATTTTTCTCTCCCTTTTATTGATCAAATGCTGGAGAGACTTGCAAAACACTCTTATTTTTGTTATTTGGATGAGTATTCAGTTTTTCACCAAATTCCCATTCACACTTCTGATCAAGAGAAGACTACCTTCACTTGCACTTATGAGACTTATGCATATAGGCGTATGCCTTTTGGCTTATGTAATGCACCTACGACTTTTCAAAGGTGTATGCAAGCCATTTTTTCTGATCTTATTGAAAACGTGATGAAAGTCTTTATGGATGATTTTTCAGTGCATGGTTTGGATTTTGATAACTGTTTAACAAATTTGTGCCAAGTCTTGCAACGTTGTGAAGAGACCAATTTGGTCTTGAATTGGGAGAAATGTCACTTCATGGTAAGGGAAGGCATAGTTCTTGGACACCTGATGTCTGAGAGAGGCATAGAGGTTGATAAGGCTAAGGTGGAGGTGATTGAAAAATTGCCCCCACCTACAAATGTGAAAGGTATCCGAAAATTTCTTGGACATGCTGGTTTTTACCGGCAATTCATTAAAGACTTCTCAAAAATCACAAAGCCTCTCACAAATATTTTGGGTAAGGATGTACCTTTTAATTTTGATTCATCTTGTAGGGAGGCTTTTTGCAGGATTAAGCAGGCCTTGGTCTCTAGTCCTATTGTACAACCCCCCGACTGGGAACTCCCATTCGAATTGATGTGTGATGTTAGTGATCACGCAGTAGGGGTTGTTCTTGGGCAGCGGAAGGATAAGAAGCTACATGTGATCCACTATGCCAGCCGAACATTGGATGATGCACAGGTAAACTATGCCACAACTGAAAAAGAACTGTTAACCATTGTATTTGCTTTCGATAAATTTAGATCTTATTTGGTAGGTTCACATGTTACTATTTTCACTTACCACTCTGCCATTAAGTATCTATTGCATAAAAAAGAAGCACAACCTAGACTAATTAGGTGGATTTTGATATTGCAAGAATTTGATTTAGAGATTAAGGACAAGAAGGGTACCGAGAACTTGGTCGCTGACCACCTATCTAGGTTGTCATCCAAAAAAGTAGAGATGGGTGACATTCCCATCAATGAATCTTTTCCAGATGAACAATTATTGAATCTTAGTACCCAACTTGCCCCGTGGTATGTTGATTTTGTAAACTTTCTTGCATGTGGTATTTTACCTCCTGATCTTGGCTTTCAGCAGAAGAAAAGGTTTTATGCAGATGTCAAGCACTATTATTGGGATGAACCCCTCCTATTTAAACATTTTGCAGATGGTTTGATTAGGAGGTGTGTTCCAGAAGATGAGGTACACGCCATCCTAGACCATTACCACTCTTGTTCTTGTGGAGGTCATATGAGCACCTCTAAGACAGCCTCAAAAGTATTGCAAGCTGGGTTCTACTGGACACACCTTTTTAAGGATGTGCGCAAGTATGTCTTGACTTGCGATGCTTGCCAAAGAGCAGGTAACATCGATAAGAGACATGAAATGCCATTAAATAGCATATTAGAGGTTGAATTTTTTGATGTTTGGGGCGTTGATTTTATGGGACCCTTTCCCTCTTCCTTTGGAAATCAATTCATATTAGTAGCAGTTGACTATGTGTCTAAATGGGTGGAAGCCATTGCTTCACCCCATTCTGATGCTAAGACTGTTATTAAGCTTTTCAAGAAAATAATATTTCCGAGGTTTGGGGTCCCAAAATGTATCATAAGTGATGGAGGGTCCCATTTTATTGAGAAAGTTTTTCAGACCCTCCTAAAAAAATATGGAGTGAAACATAAGGTAGCTACACCTTATCACCCTCAAACTAGTGGTCAGGTTGAGGTGTCCAATTGGGAAATGAAAAACATTCTTCAAAAAGTGGTAAATACGTCACATAAATATTGGTCTATTAAGTTAGATGATTCCTTATGGGCATATCGAACTGCATACAAAACTCCCATTGGCACTACGCCTTTTAAGCTAGTGTATGGGAAGCCTTGCCATTTACCTATTGAGTTAGAGTATAAATCTTTTTGGGTTATCAAAACTCTTAATCTTGATCATAAGGTTGCAGGTGAGCATATGTTGTTGGAATTAAACGAGCTTGAAGAGCTCCGTCTATATGCATACGAAAACGCTCGAATTTACAAAGAAAAAACTAAAAGATGGCATGATCTCACATCCTAAGGAGAATATTCAATCCAGGTGATATGGTTTTACTATTTAACTCTCGATTGAAGCTTTTCCCAAGTAAACTGAGGTCCCGGTGGTCAGGACCATTTAAGGTGACAAAGGTCTTTCCCTTTGGAACTGTCGAGTTATGGAGCGAAAAGGCTGATCCATTTAGAGTAAAAGGACAAAGACTTAAGCGCTACTTGAGAGGAGAACCAATACAACAAGCAAGTGTCTTAAACTTGTTTGATGTACCAGATTTGTGATTCTAAATAGCATACAACGTCTGGCTGAATACGTTAAATTTAGCACTTGTGGGGAGGTAACCCCATTTGTTATTTTTAATTCCATGTCTTACTTAACTTTGTGTGTCTCTAAAAAAAAAAAAAGAGTTCTAATGCTTTGCATTTTTTTCAAGTTAATGGACAGTGTGATCCACCACCAGTAGGAAATACCCACTAGAAGTGGACCTTTCTGAGTTGGGGCACGTAAAATAAAAAATTTTCAAGTCAAAGACACCCACTGGCAGTGTGTTTTTCCCACTGGCAGTGGGTCTTCACAGGTGAAATGCGTGCATAATTTTGGCCCAAGTCCGAGACACCCACTGGCAGTGGGTTGTGATTTACTACAAGTTGCTTATCTTATATCACACGCACACCACCTGTGTTTTTCCATTCCCTATTGCACTCTCCCTCACCATTACACACTACCCCTCTCAATAACTTTTAACTTAAGAAATTCCTTAACCCTATTCAATTCCACGAATTCCTTTCACTCATTATCACATCTACATCATCTCTTTCTACCATATTCATCAAGTAAGAATCATCTGTTAGAATCACGCAGCGGAATGTTCACGTAGACGGACAAAAACCAAGAGGGGGGGTGAATTGGTTTCTTAACAAAAATTAGGTTTTAAAAATTTTCCCCAAATTTTACCGATTAAAATGATGTGTAAACGTAAATAAGATAGAGATAGAGTCTTACACAGGAGATTTATACTGGTTCGGATCAAAAGACCCTACGTCCAGTTGCTAATCACTCAAACAGAGGATTAACGCTGTCACTATAATCAAAGTTGTTACAAACAGATAACAATTGAAAATACAAAGTAAAGAATACACCTCTCTTGAAACCCACAAGAGATGAAGAACAACTTTCCCCAGAGACGACACAACACACAATCCACTAAGAACTCCACTTAGTGATTCTTATCGCTTCTAGCCCACACCAGGTTCCAAAATCCCCTTTTTCCTCCAACAAACAGTTCTCTGGCACTCACAACACTTAACTTTTGTTTGAAAAAGGTTGTTCAATTTTCCGAGAGCCTTAGAGAACCTTAATTAGAGAAATTAGGGTTTGGGAATTGGGATTTTTGGAACTAGAGAGTATTGGGATTCGAAAATAGGGTTGATTTGAAGTTGAAAATCAAAATCTGACTGAAATAATCGATTAAATGAAGTGTTAATCGATTATTACAGAGCCAAACTCAACAGAACCCCAAAACTCTCTGTTTTAATCGATTAAAAGCACTGTTAATCGATTAATAGGCCTGTTAATCGATTAACAGGTGTGTTAATCGATTATTACAGTGAACAGATACAGAAAATGGTTTTTCTCACTGTAATAATCGATTATTTGACCATTTAATCGATTAAAGCCGAGGCAAATTGATAAATTTGAGTTTTTGAAGCTTCTAAAGTGCAGACTATGTACCGGCTATCTTAAACTCTAATATTACAGACTCAAACTAATCAAAACAGAGTTATTACACAATGTCGCCGCCGTCCCTTTCCGACGTCCGGAGGGGGACGTCTTAGAAACGTTTATGCGAGCGGTCGCGAAAAGATGGTTTAGACTCGCGTTTTTGTTTTAAAAGGTTTTCGAAAAGGGGTTCTTATGGAGTCGCCACCAATGTTTTGACCATAAACATTGGAAAAGGAAAAAATGTTGATTTTAAGAAAAACCGCACTTGGCCATTATAACCAGAGTTGGGTAAGGGAGTTAGTTACGTGTGGGGAAGGTGTTAGCACCCCACAACGCCCCTTTCGGGTTCCCTATGACAGATTAATTCATTTAAATAAAGACTATGAGGAATTACGCGATTACCCTATTTTATTACATAATATTAAACGGCTATCTACATGATTTTATTCTATATTGCATGCATAAAATGATTAATAAAGCTAAATAAAGCAATAAAAGAGACAAAATAGCTATCTACATGATTTTATTCTACATGGCATAAATAAAGTTAAATAAAACAATAAATAAAGCAATAAAAGAGAAGAGAATTGAAAAGAACCTCCGTAGCAAGCTTGATATTGAGAATCTCGAACCGTGAGGATGCGTTTTGGCAACCCCTCTCTCTACACAGACTCTCCTCACCAATACAGGATCGACTCTACTAAAAATTTAAAGAAGAATCGAATGCCGGAATATAATTCCTTAACCGATTGTTACCTATTTAAGGCAATCGGAAAGATCATTCAAGAGAGGGAGAGAAATAGACAAGTGCTCTGAGTTTTATAAAGTGTTTCAGAGCTCTCTGGGATGTCTGGGGTCTGAAAAAGTGGCAAATGAGCCTCCTATTTATAGTTTTTCGCAGCTGGCGCACTTTGGGACCACCGTCTGCGGGCTCGGGACGGCCGTCCCAAATGGCAAAATTACACGGCTGGGACCCCTCAGGGACCCGGGACGACCGTCCCACTTTTCTGGGGCTTGGGACGGCCGTCCCAACTTCGGGACGCGCGTCCCAACTGGCTGGAGCAAGTTGGGACGGCCGTCCCACCTTTGGGACGGCCGTCTCGACTGTTCTGGCCAGTTTCGCGCGTTTCGGGACTCCGGGAAGCTTTCCTTGCCTGTTTTGGACGTCAGTTGATGCCGATATGCGTCTGTTGAAGCTTTATCTTCATGTAGGAAGTCTCCTTGGCTCTTATTTGTAATGCTAGACGAGCTTTATCTTGTTACGGGTGATCTCTTTTATCTTTATTTGAGAGACCGGGCAAAATTAGGGGTCTACTAGCTGCCCCCCTTCTCCTGCCTAGCTAATTTATTGGCCTAATATGTCGATAAAATTAGGCTGGTAGGAGAAGGAGTTAACCCTTTTTGCCGGTTATCCTTCGGATGCTTGCTTGCTGACGTTGCTGATCCTCGGGATGATGAATAGTTTTGATAGGTACCAACCCCTATCTGGTTTGATGAGAATGAACCCTCGTCGGGTGAGCTCCTTTTTGTAAGGCTTGATGAGTATACACCCCCATCCGGTGTTTGATGAGTACGACCCCCATCTAGTTTTTGAGTTTCACTATATAATGTTCCGGTGAGTACTTACCCTCACCTGGTAGAGTCTGCATTTTGACTAACTCGATGAGTACTTACCCCCATCTGGTATGAACCCCGTTCTGCAAGGTTTTTGATAAGCCTCGTTCTACAAGGCTTAGGTGAGTACGTACCCTCACCCGGTATGAAGTTTTTGGTAAGCCCCGTTCTGCAAGGCTTAGGTGAGTACGTACCCTCGCCCGGTATGAAGTTTTTGGTAAGCCCCGTTTTGCAAGGCTTAGGTGAGTACGTACCCTCACCCGGTATGAAGTTTTTGGTAAGCCCCGTTCTGCAAGGCTTAGGTGAGTATGTACCCCCACCCGGTATGAAATTTTTTGGTAAGCCCCGTTCTGCAAGGCTTAGGTGAGTATGTACCCCCACCCGGTATGAAGTTTTTTGGTAAGCCCCGTTTTGCAAGGCTTAGGTGAGTACGTACCCTCACCCGGTATGAAGTTTTTGGTAAGCCCCGTTTTGCAAGGCTTAGGTGAGTACATACCCCCACCCGGTATGAAGTTTTTTGGTAAGCCCCGTTCTGCAAGGCTTAGGTGAGTACGTACCCTCACCCGGTATGAAGTTTTTGGTAAGCCCCGTTTTGCAAGGCTTAGGTGAGTACGTACCCTCACCCGGTATGAAGTTTTTGGTAAGCCCCGTTTTGCAAGGCTTAGGTGAGTATGTACCCCCACCCGGTATGAAGTTTTTGGTAAGCCCCGTTCTGCAAGGCTTAGGTGAGTACGTACCCCCACCCGGTACGAAGTTTTTGGTAAGCCCCGTTCTGCAAGGCTTAGGTGAGTATGTACCCCCACCCGGTATGAAGTTTTTGGTAAGCCCCGTTCTGCAAGGCTTAGGTGAGTACATACCCCCACCCGGTATGAAGTTTTTTGTAAGCCCCGTTCTGCAAGGCTTAGGTGAGTATGTACCCCCACCTGGTATGAAGTTTTTGGTAAGCCCGGTTCTGCAAGGCTTAGGTGAGTACGTACCCCCACCCGGTATGAAGTTTTTGGTAAGCCCCGTTTCTGCAAGGCTTAGGTGAGTACGTACCCCCACCCGGTATGAAGCTTTTGGTAAGCCCCGTTCTGCAAGGCTTAGGTGAGTATGTACCCCCACCCGGTATGAAATTTTTTGGTAAGCCCAGTTCTCGCAAGGCTTAGGTGAGTATGTACCCCACCCGGTATGAAATTTTTGGTAAGCCCAGTTCTGCAAGGCTTAGGTGAGTATGTACCCCCACCCGGTATGAAATTTTTGGTATATCTCTTTCTTTTTTTTTTTTTTTTTTTTTTATTGATGAGTACGAACCCTCATCCGGTTTCTGGCGACTTATTGTCTCTGATCATGCGCCTATTCTATGAGGAATGATTGATTTTCTTTCTTTTTGACTTTTCTATTTTAGTTATCCGGTTTTACCGGGGATTCTTCGTTGGTTGCCTTTTGGGCAGGAATTTATTGGGGACTTTGATTGTGCCTCTTGATTAGGCAATTGCTTCAGCGATGGTGAAGACTTTTATGCTTTTGGGCTTGCATTACCTCTCGCATAGGTTAATTTCCCATTTCTTTGGGATATTAGCTCTTTGCTTATTTTGAGCAAACAGTAGTTCTGTTGTAAGCTCACCGGTGAAATTTTTCTTTTGAGAATTTGATTGCTCTGACTGGGATCTCTTTTGAATTGCCCCCTTAGAGGGAAAATGGAGTTTTTGACTCCTTATTGCTTGAACTGGCTTTTGTCTATGCTTTTATTTCTGCCGGGGAATGGGTTCGTATGTGTGCCTTTTATGCACGTTAGATGGAATGATCCCTGAGGAATTTTATTGGTCTCCTAGGGATGGAAATTTCTTATTTTCTTTTATAGATTTTTCTTGATGTGCTCTTCCTGGGAATTTTCTTTTGGCTTTTTCATGCAGTGGCCTTTGTTGGAGGATGAAAGGCTTTTATTTTCTTTCTTTTTGTTGCCCCCTAGTGATTGGGATGTTTTGATTCTGTGCTTTCTTTCGATGGACTCTTGTGTAGTCCTTATTCTTCTTTGGGGAATGAAATGGAGACTCTTGCGTGAGTGTGCTTGATGACTCATGTGGTGATGAAGCTTAGTCGCGAGGTAATCTTTTTGTCTTGCCTCTGGAGTAGGCAAGGATCCGCTTGGGGATGATCAAGCTTTTCCGTTGGCCATTTTTCGTTTTGATGGCTTCCTTCTTTTATTGGTGCTATTTTTTCTGAAGCTTCTTTATTCTGCTGAGATAGTTTTGATTTCGCCTTTTTCTTTCGCGATCAACGCGAGTTATTTGAAATCTGGCTTTTTGCTATATTACGTGTGCCTTTTTATTTTACACGTAGGCTTTTCAAGAATGGAAATAACAACTTTTATATATATATTTTTTGGATAATACATTCAAACATTTTTGAACTACTAGAAAGCATCATAAAACCTCCTAATCGTCCGCCTCGGGACTCGGAGTGAGCGGATGGTGCCTGGTGAAGGGAAGCGGCGGAGCAAGCGGCGTTGGAACCTCGCCTGGGTCTGGACCAGATTTTCTATTTGGCGGTCCGTCCTGTCTTGCCTCATGGTCAGCTGACCGAACTGCTGTCGCATGAACTGGAATTGCCCTTCCATGTAGGCATGCTCATCATCCAGGCACCTGTATAAGCCGGCGTAGTCAGGGTCGTAAGACTGCTGCTGGGATTCTGAAGTGGGGGGGATATCCTGTGGTGTGTCGAAATCCCGCATGTCCATCGAGATAGAGAGGATTGGGTTTAAGATAAACCCTGTACCTTGCCTGCTGAGGATGTTCATATGGGCCAGCACTCCGCCATTGATCGGCTCCGGTCGAAGACTAGCTGGGATGTCTTCTCCGTCGCTACATCCCCAATACTCAGCTAGAGGGGTGAGAAAGGGAGCTATTATGATCGCTCCTGCTGGACCGCGAGTGCCGCAATCCTTGACGGCTTTGAGAAAGGCATACCCTGGGTTGCACCTATGCCCCTGGTGCATGCAATAAACAATGAAAAGGTCGGCCAGAGTTACCTTTCCTTGGCTCTCCTTCCGGCTGTGTATGGTCCCGGCCAGCAATTTATGACATACGCGGAGTGGGGGAGAAAAAGCTGCACCCTTCAGATTTGATGGCAGAATGACAGCCCCGGTGATCTCCTTCCACATGGTAGCAGTGGTGAGAGCAGCGGGCTTCTCCAAATATGCGGACCGGTACTCTGGAGTTCTTGTATCTGCTCGCTGGCAGAAACCCATAATGACATTAAAGTCATCCAGAGCAGTGGTCCGGTATGCTCCATCCATCCAGTAGGAGACAGCTTGAGTTGGTGGCACCCCAGGAATTGAAGATGGCATTTCCACCATGTTGACAGAAGCAAGAAATTCCATCGTGGCAGTGCGATGGATCCGAGTAGGTAGCTCGCGGAGCAGAAAGTCCCATCCTATGTTGTGGATGTATCTTCTGACATCTTGATCCCAGCCAAATGTAGCTAGGATTTCGAAGTCCAATTGCAGTGTGGGGTACCAGGAGAATTGCTGGATATTTACTAGACGTAGTTGGTGCGATTCTGCTAGTTGAGTACTGACTGTAGTAGTTCCTCTAGCAGGGTTTCTAGAGCGTTTTCTCCTGGATGAAGATTCTCCGTGCTCCATACTTGCTTAAGAATGCTAGAAATGTGTAGAAAGGGAGAAGAAGCAAGATAGAAAGCTTGGAATGGGGTGCGGAAGCTCAAATCCGCGCCTGGCACTTATAGAGCGCGCCGAGGACCATTGGGACGGCCGTCTGGGTTGGGACGGCCGTCTCAATCGAAAAAAATACACGGGGCCATCAGCGGGGAAGTGGGACGGCCGTCCCACCGGGACGCGCGTCCCAATTGAATTTGGGGACTTGGGACGGCCGTCCCGACTTTGGGACGGCCGTCTCGAGCTGCTTGGAGGGGATTTTCGATTTTTTTGAGTTAATTTTCATGTTTTTTGATAAGTTTGAAGATAGGATTCCCTTCATTTATGTTTTAATGCATGTAATGCTTCATGATATGCATCCTATGATCTATTTTAGTTAATATTTCGAAAGTTTTAAGCGATATGCTTTGACTCGCGGACGCATTCTTGGTGTTGTTCCTTTTTGTCATCATGTTTCTTCTGATTAACAAGCTTGGCTGTACATAATTTGTCGTCGTGGATTTTTTCTTGCTTTTGCCGAAGAGCAATCTGTTGTTCACAGGGTAACCGCCATATCAATGCCCCCCTTCCTTTCCTTAGGAATTTCAACCTTCCTATTGATCACTATATTTCCACATTCTCCTTATTCCTTGAATGCTTTATGATGAAATGGTCAAGAGAAAAGAAAGAAAAGGATTCACAACAAGGGCTTGTGTTTTAGAGGGATATTTTTTATAATAGAGGTCTCTGTAAGAATGGCTGGCCAAGGTTGGTCGGTGTTTAGGCTAGTTTAGATAAACGTTTCATTCTTATGATGTGGCGTCATTGTTTCCTGGTTTATGGCGCCTTTTGCGATTGATTCACTTCCTTAGGCCGCCCTTTCGGGTTTTCGATGCTGGATCTTGTGCTTATGTCCTAACTTTTGTCTAGGTTTTCCCTTTTTATATTTATTTTTAAGGAATACCTAGCGGACTTTTGATAACCCTAACTTTTGCCCAGGCTACCCTTTATTATTGTTCGGGTCTCCTGCCGGGTTTACCCTAATTTTTGCGCAGCCCCCTTTGTGGGTTTCCTGCCGGGTATTTTGCCCTTTTATTTTCTTGTCTTGGTCTTTGACCTTGACGGGCTTTCTTTTTATATGCGTATATATTATTATATTTTTGCACAACATTGTCGAAACTTGACTTTGTGAATATAGATTTCATTTGTGTTTCTAGTTAATCAATCAATTTTACTTTACTTTGCGGCGCTTTAATTATTCGGACGCATTTGGAACAAAACATCTATCTAAATCTTGTTTATTGAAGATGGGGTATAGACATATTTAGCAAGAAGAGAAACAGATAGTAAGAATAGCATTCTTTTTGTAATTTTGGATAAATGTGTGCCCTAGAGATGCTCGGGGGACGGGCATACCCCGAGGAGTGATCTCTAATAGTCATTAGGTTTACATCCCTTAGAATCGAAAGAAGGACACCTAACGACTAACGCTACCCTTTGCGCTAATACCCCTCCTTTTCGGAATACCATCTTCGGGGGGGAAGACTTCCCTGTTGTTCGTATGGTTTGATCTTTTGTAGGGTCATACCCTAATCCATACTTTAGCGGATTATCTTTGAAATCTGGTGGCTCTCTTATTCCTTGAGCGTTCTTTCCAAGCCCCTGTCCTGGGCGATATCCATATCTTTTCATCATATGGGCCACCTTCATGTTACTAGGGAGTCTTTCGATATAGGCAATTTTGAGTGCTTGAAAAGATGTTTCAAGAGCCTCTTCAGCCGCATCCACATATGGCTGGATAGACGGTTTACTAATTAGAAAGTCTTCTTCAGCTTGAACTGTGACTAGTTTATCATTTGTCACAAATTTGACTTTCTGGTGGAGCGTTGAAGGTATTGCCTTAGCGCTATGAATCCAAGGTCTACCAAGGAGACAACTGTATGCTGGTGTGATATCCATCACGTGGAAGTCTATGTTGAAGATAGTAGGGCCGATTTGGATTGGTAGACTGATCTCTCCTACTACTTCTCGTCTTGATCCATCAAAGGCTCGAACAATTGTATTACTTGGACGCATGTGTGTTCCTTGCACTGTTATCTTGTCGAGTGTACTTTTAGGCATAACATTTAAGGATGATCCATTATCCACAAGAACTTTGGAAATGAGATATTCCTTGCATTTGACAGAGATATGCAAAGGCTTATTATGATTTGACCCTTCCAAAGGGAATTCTTCGTTAGTGAAAGTAAGGTGATTATTGGCTGTGATATTGCCAATAATTCCTTCAAACTTGTCTTGGGATATCGCATGTGGAACGAATGATTCATTCAAAACCTTTAACAGTGCGTTTCGATGCGGTTCTGAACTCATTATGAGTGATAACAAAGTTATCTTTGCTGGAGTACGATTGAGTTGATCGATGATGGAGTACTCACTTTGTCTTATGTATTGGAGTAACTCATCTGTCTCCTCCTTGGATTCTTTTTCCTCTTCGGCCTTATTTTTCACCTTTTCTTTAGAAGTATTTTCTTGTAATTCCTTGGGGGAATATATTCTTCCACTTCGAGTCATGCCCCCAATACCGGCTATGTTGGAGATGTCTTGATTGACTGGCGATTCTTCTGAATATTTCCAAGGTACAGCTTTATTTGATAAGTAAGGGAAAGGACGAGGCACGAATAAACGTATAGGTGTTATTGCCTTCTCCCTTGGAATGATTAACGGTGCTTGTTTGGCCTCTTCTTGGTAGTCAGCATAATCATTCTTGAGAAGCTCTATCTCATGGTCCTTCTTTTTGCATTGCCTTTTTAGACCATCTATTATAATGGTTGATTCTTGCTCTTTTTCTTCAAAAGTCCTCAGCTGAGTTTCCATGACTTCAACCCTTTTGTTTAAGGCATTGACCTGTAATTGTAGCTCTTCGCTGGCTAACGCTTTAGTGAATGCAGAAGATGGTAGGGGTATCCCTCTATTTTTCCTCCATTTTTCATATTCAAGGGATGTAGATACTTGAGCCTTTCCGAGTTCTTTATCCCCCAGGTAGACTGGTCTTTCCCATGCTTTCCGGACAGCAGATACTTCTTCAAAGTTATGGGAATAGTGGCATAGACTCAGCTCTCTGAGCTCTTCTTGGGTTGGCGCAGTTTGAGTTCTCATAAGTTGTCTCATAGCCATTTTAGGAGAGTAGGCTATACAGCCTCCGAGACCTAGAAGTGGTATACTCGGGTAGTCTCCGCATCGTGTGAGAATATAACCGGGTCGGAACCAAGGGCAAACCCATGATACATGCTCTATGTTCCAGTTTTCTAACTCGATTTTCCACTCTAAGGCTTGACGATGTTGAAGAGGGATTTTTGAGAAACTTCTTAAAGGGTCAGGAAATACACCCATGTGGCTTGAGGCGTAAAAGTGAGTAACACCCCATATATATAGCAATGGAATACAACATCTCGAGTGTTTTTCCCTGTTTCGTTGGCAAAATTCTACAGAGAGCAAGGTATCAGCAAGGATTGTAGGTATAGGACTTTTTGAATACACATCCCAGGCAAAGAATGCATCCATCGCAGCGTGATCCACAATATTCGCATGAAATGGGAATAATATGATTCCGAACATTGCCAATGCTAGAGTTTTGTTAAATGTAGACCAATCTTTCTTTTCAGCTAAAGAGGTCAAGTGGTTTTCTATTACGGATATTTTCCAACCTCGGACATTCCCTTTCCCCTGTAGGGTAGATTGATGAGAAGGCGATCGTATGATAGTAGCAACCTTGCTCACAGCAGTATATTCTCCTGAGCAGACATAAACCCCAATCGATCGAGGCCATCTAATCATGAGTTCGTATTCCTCTAAGGTTGGTACCAGGTCAAACTGCGAGAACTCAAAGCGGTGTAGATTGGGATTCCAGAAATGGACCAATGCTCTAACAAATATTGGATTGATACCTGATCTTTAGGAGGTCAAGAATTCTTCCATAAGATTTTTCAAAATTAGCACAGACCTCCGGCGGCATGTAAGTACACAACTGCCTTAGCTTCTCTACACGGTACAGAAGGATCTCCACTTTCTTTAATTGTCTACTACCAGATCCCTCCATTATCTAACATAAGTGAAAAATGCATGATATGAGGATGGGCTTTTGTAAATGCATGTATGCAAGTGTTTGTTTTTCTAAGTATTATCATGTTTCATTCCTAATATGATGTATGACAATACGGGGTTTTTCTGGAAAAGAAAACTTATCTATATGAATGTTTATGGATTTTGATGAAGAGCGTACTATCTTCTTCCCTTTTTATGATTATGAAGAAAAGGTGATATGAATTGCAAGACTTTTGTTAATAATTTTTATTTTATGACAAAGGTATCTTTAATTTGATTATATATTTTTATGATTTTTAGGTTTTTTCATATTTTTTTTTTGTTTGTTGTATGATTTCCTTATGCTAATGCATCAATACAAATGCAGCAAACATATGCACACACAATTCATACATCCACGAGCAGAGCCACGCTATTACGAGGTAGGGTTTTCCTGCAGAAACGTGCTTGGTTTAGGTGGTTCTAACTGTTCTCACCAGGCCAAAGGTCCCCAAGGTGCCCCCATTATAGGGACCTCTCAATTTCTCGATCCTCGGGTCATGCACGGAACTCCGTGGCGACACCCTTAGACCAAAAGAAGAGAGTTATCACCTTGAGTTGGTGGTTTTCCGACAACGGCAGTAGCCCCGTGTGCCAACTAACCGATCGTATCTGCCACCCACTCCCTATAGATATTCACTCTTGCCCCCGGGTATAGAGGGACTGTTGTGTGCAAGGGTTTTGTGTGCAATTTATATTTCAAACAATTTGCAGAAATAATCATACAGCAGTTATTAAAGCCATATAGTAAAAACATACGAAGGGTAAAGGCGTAATTTCAAATCTTTGCTTAGTTTGAATTTATCTGTCACTAAATGGGATCAACTCTCTAGCTTCCCCAGTGGAGTCGCCATCTGTCGCCGCCGTCCCTTTCCGACGTCCGGAGGGGGACGTCTTAGAAACGTTTATGCGAGCGGTCGCGAAAAGATGGTTTAGACTCGCGTTTTTGTTTTAAAAGGTTTTCGAAAAGGGGTTCTTATGGAGTCGCCACCAATGTTTTGACCATAAACATTGGAAAAGGAAAAAATGTTGATTTTAAGAAAAACCGCACTTGGCCATTATAACCAGAGTTGGGTAAGGGAGTTAGTTACGTGTGGGGAAGGTGTTAGCACCCCACAACGCCCCTTTCGGGTTCCCTATGACAGATTAATTCATTTAAATAAAGACTATGAGGAATTACGCGATTACCCTATTTTATTACATAATATTAAACGGCTATCTACATGATTTTATTCTATATTGCATGCATAAAATGATTAATAAAGCTAAATAAAGCAATAAAAGAGACAAAATAGCTATCTACATGATTTTATTCTACATGGCATAAATAAAGTTAAATAAAACAATAAATAAAGCAATAAAAGAGAAGAGAATTGAAAAGAACCTCCGTAGCAAGCTTGATATTGAGAATCTCGAACCGTGAGGATGCGTTTTGGCAACCCTCTCTCTACACAGACTCTCCTCACCAATACAGGATCGACTCTACTAAAAATTTAAAGAAGAATCGAATGCCTGGAATATAATTCCTTAACCGATTGTTACCTATTTAAGGCAATCGGAAAGATCATTCAAGAGAGGGAGAGAAATAGACAAGTGCTCCGAGTTTTATAAAGTGTTTCGGAGCTCTCTGGGATGTCTGGGGTCTGAAAAAGTGGCAAATGAGCCTCCTATTTATAGTTTTTCGCAGCTGGCGCACTTTGGGACCACCGTCTGGACTGGGACGGCCGTCTGGACTGGGACGGCCGTCCCAAATGGCAAAATTACACAGGCTGGGACCCCCTGGGGACCCGGGACGGCCGTCCCACTTTTCTGGGGCTTGGGACGGCCGTCCCAACTTCGGGACGCGCGTCCCAACTGGCTGGAGCAAGTTGGGACGGCCGTCCCACCTTTGGGACGGCCGTCTCGACTGTTCTGGCCAGTTTCGCGCGTTTCGGGACTCCGGGAAGCTTTCCTTGCCTGTTTTGGACGTCAGTTGATGCCGATATGCGTCTGTTGAAGCTTTATCTTCATGTAGGAAGTCTCCTTGGCTCTTATTTGTAATGCTAGACGAGCTTTATCTTGTTACGGGTGATCTCTTTTATCTTTATTTGAGAGACCGGGCAAAATTAGGGGTCTACACACAATAAAACAAGTCTTCAACTCTCTAAGTTCTTTGTTCTTGAATCATCATCAAAATCAACAAGCTTCATGTTCATGTAAGTTCAACATCAAGTCCTTAAATGTTCAACATCATCATACTAATATAGGGTTTTCTCGTACTTGATATTTTGATTTGTTGCTGGTGAAATTGATCATGTGGGAAGGTTTACATATGTTTATATTTGATTATTGTGATTAAAAATTCATGTGGGTCTGTTATCAAACTTTTGTTCACGATTATCATGTTCTTCATTGTTCATTGAAACACATATGCATTTTTCTTCATGATTGACACTCCATGCAACATATCTGACAATTTGATTCATTCTTATTCATTTGTATAGCGTAAATTGTGAATTTGGGAAACTTTGAGATGCATGTTTATAGATTTCTTAGTTCAAATTTTTTATTCCTACCACGTGTTTGATAAAATGTCTATGACAACTACTTGTTCTTACCTTCACATATTTATAAGTTGTTTTATACACATTGATCCTTAGACATTTGTCATTCCTAGATATTTAATTGTGGTGATGCTAATGACATATTTTGTATATATACATGAACTTGGATTTCAGGTGCCAACACAATGTCTTCCGGAAGAACCAAAACTGTTGGAAAGAAGAGGAAAAACACTTGTAAGACCTCTAACTATGCTAAAGTTGACAATATTGAGTGCACATCTGATGACCAGCGGATGCGACTTGATTCCTTGACCAAGAGGGACATTGTTCCCTCACGGTTTTTCTGCAAAAAATCATTACTCGACCTTGGGATTTATGAAGATACTTTTAAGTATTGCAAGAATGTGGGTTGGGAGGACTTTATTGAACTATATGAGTCGTGCCATGAACACACTACTTTAGAATTTCTTAGCTCCATTGATATTAAACCTTGTGCAAATGATTCTAATTGGGAGATTACTTTTAGGCTAAATAACACTGATTTTAAGATGGATTTGGCAGATGTGGACCCCATTTATGGTTTTCCATCTATGTCCGCCAACGCTTTAGCTTGCACGAATACTGCTCGCATTCCTAGGGACTTCAATGCCAATTATTTTTGGTCCCAACTTTCACAAGCTAGGGAACGTTATGATCCCTCCTCTACCAAAGTCTCCTTAATGCATCACCCTGTTTTAAGATATCTTCAAAGGTTCATGGCTCGCTCTATTTTTGGGCGTTTTGAAAGCCCGGGTACCATTCGGGCTGCCGAATTATATTTTTTATATGTTATGATCCATAAGATACCCATCCATTCCACTAAATGGATTTTTAGTCAATTTAGCAGAGTTGGTCGGGCCACCTCTAGCAAGATTGTCATTGTTGGGTACATCAACCCACTTGCTAGGCATGTAGGAATCGACCTAACCAATGACACCTTGTTGTGCCAACCCAAGAGGGTTGATATTGATGAAATGATTCACATGGGTCTGATAGTAATTCAACATGATATTTCCTGCTTGGTTATTCTTGGAACACCTGTGCCTCATCCCTTGTCTGACCCTAGCTTTACTAGCCTGGAAGGCAAGACTTCTTTTCTGTTTTCAGGTACAAATGCTGATGAGGATGGTCCTTTGGACACATAGATGCCATTTCCCCCAGCGAACTCAGCTGGCCCTTCCCGGTTCACTCCCGACTCCAGTGTTTCACTAGAACATATGTATTCCTTAATGCAAGGAATGAATAGCCGCTTGGAGTCGATGTCCATAGAGAAAATTTGGCAAGGGGGTCAGATTGATTACCTAGCTCAGAGGGTGGATGCTATGTATCATTGGCACTCCCAACAGGGGCATTTTGCTCCCCCCTCTCCATGAGAAGGTAATCTTATGCAGATAAGTTTCCTTTTACCTTTCCCTCTACCTACTGTCCAGTGCGGGCACTGCCCATGATCAGTTTGGGGTGGTCGGTGGTAGTAAAGGAAACTTGTTCTGAACCATTAGCTTTTGTTTAGGCATTTATTCATGTTTTTACTTATTATCTAATTAGGATGGCATGGTTTGTTTATTTGTGATTACTACTTCTACAAGTTGTGTTGCAATTTGGAATGTTTGAATTTTAGGCCTCTATGGAAATCCATAATAAAAAATGAATGAGTTTTATGATTGCTAGCTTGTCAGTGAAAGTGATGAAGATCTTATTGAATTACGTTGGCAAAGATCTTGTTGATTTGATGAAGTCAAAGGCAAATTTGTGGCAGTCAAAAGTCACTTAGATAAAAGAGTAGAGGGATTAGTGTGTCTGCAGCTCTGCTTAGGTATAATCATTTTTATCTTTCTGCTGCATGAGGTTTCTTCATTTAAAAGATTTGCAAATGCCTCTAAAAAATGTTTTAAAAACAAAGTATTTTGATAAAAGCTTTCTTAATCAACTATTTTAACTAATAGCATATAAGCTTTATCAACTAAAATGTTCTTCACACTTTTATAACAGGTTTTTAACTGATATAACTTCGAAGGAACCGATTGTTTTCATTAAAAGGATTATTGAAAACCTTCTGTCAGTATTTTAACTGATACAGTTTCGAAATAACCGATTAAAATCACATAAAATGTTCAGAGAAGTGTTCTGGCAGTATTTTAATCGATACAACTTCGAAATAATCGATTAAAACCACTTGGAGTACTGTTTGACCGATCAGAATGAGCATATGACCGATCAGAACCAGATATGATCGATCAGAATTGAGTTATGACCGATCAGAATTATTTTAATCGATTAAAATGCGCTTCAATCGATTAAAACAAACTTAAGAAAATTTGTGCTAAGCGTTTTAATCGATTAAAACAGATTTTTATCAGTTAAAATCACTTGAAAAGTTTATAAGAATAGTTTGCAGTATTTTAATCGATTGAAAGACGAAACAATCGATTAAAACAGATTGGAAGATTTTTTGTAAAGAGTTTTAATTGATATAAACGTTGTCGTATCAGTTAAAACAAATCTGGAAAATAATCAAGAATGTTTTATTAGATTAAAAGAAGTTTTAACAGATAAAAACAAGACTTTTAACAGATTAAAAGATTATTTTAACAGATTAATTAAACCAGCAGTTTTGAAAAACTTCTATATAAATAGAGTTGCTTGAACTTTTATATACATCATCTGAAACATATCTTTTAGCAATCAATCAAGCAATCAAAAGTGCTACTTTGAAGAAAGAATCACGCTAGTTTTTGTGAAGTTCATCAAAGTTCTTTCTTGAGGCAAAATTGCATTCTTTTGGAGAAGAAACACGTATTGCAGAACTGCATAAGACTGGTTTGAGCGTTCTAAGTTTCTTCTGTTTGTTTCTTTACTTTCTTTTACTATATTGTGGGTGCCTGGAATTGTGGGCACTAATTTCTGTAGCTGAAATTTGGCCGCAGGGTAGGTCAAGAACTGAAATTTGGTTCTTGGTGAAAGGTTAGGTGCAGGAACTGGAATTGTGGTTCTTGTGGTAGATTGAGTGTGAGGTTAAGGTTGTAATCTGTAAAATATTCAATCTAGTGGAACCCAGCTGGAATTTGGCTAGAGACTGGACGTAGCCCTGGGATTGGGTGAACCAGTATAAACCTTGGTGATATCTTTCTAAACCTTTCTCTTCTTTAATTCTGTGACTGCATTTATTTTTGATTGCTTGCTGTGTGATTCAAGAACTGGTCAGATTTCTTAATCTTTGAAATAGATAATCTGTTAATTGTGAAAATCTTTCAAAGATCAATTCACCCCCCCTCTTGATCTCAGCCTACATTTCTAACAATTGGTATCAGAGCAAGGGTCTTGAAAAATACTCAAGGCTTTCGGTCCAAATTTTTTAATGGCTGAAAACAAATTACCTTTTTCTGAGGGGGCTTCTATTAATAGACCTACACTGTTTTGTGGAACAGATTATCCCTTTTGGAAGATTAGGATGAAGATCTTTATTGAATCTATTGATAGAAATGTTTGGGATGTAATTGCTAATGGTCCATTAATTACAGAAAAAGAATGGTCCAGTTTAAATGATGAAGAAAAGAAAAAAGTTCAAAGTGATTGTACTACTAAAAACATAATTACTTCTGCACTAAATATGGATGAGTTTTTCAAGGTCTCCCAATGCAAATCTGCCAAGGAAATGTGGGAAGTTCTTGAGGTTACTCATGAGGGAACAACTGATGTAAAGAGAGCCAGAAAACATACTCTCATAAGAGAATATGAGTTGTTCAAAATGCAAAATGGAGAAAGTATTGCAGATGTGCAGAAGCGCTTCACTCATATCATCAATCATCTAATGGACTTAGGTAAAACTTTTGATAAAGAAGAATTAAATATTAAAGTTCTGAAATGTCTTGACAGGTCATGGCAGCCTAAGGTCACAGCAATCTCATAATCAAAAGATTTATCAGTCATGACAAAAGCTTCCTTATTTGGAAAACTCAGAGAACATGAAATGGAAATTAACAGATTCAATGAGCAAGAAGTCTCTGAGAAAAAAGGTAGAAGTATAGCACTCAAGGTTGAAGAAAGAAGTCAAGAATCAGAGGAGGAAAGTGAAAATCTTGGACTGCTTGTCAGAAAGTTCAACAAATTTCTCAAGAAAAAGATTCAAGATAAAGAAAAACATAAAAGGTATGAAAAGAAATCTGATTTTTTTAACTATAAATGTTATGGTTGTGGTAAGCAGGGTCATGTAAGAATGGAGTGCCCAGAAAAGAACAAATACAATGATAAGAAAGAGGAAAAAGTCAAAAGAAGAGCATATGTAGCATGGGATGATAATGATACTTCATCAACAGAAAATTCTAATAATGAAGAAGCCAACTTGTGTCTAATGGCAAATCAAAATCATCAAACCAGCAGTGTAAGTTCTAACTCCTCTTCAAATTTAGTGAATTATAATTCATTACAAGAAGCATTTAATGAAATGCATGAAGAAACTAAGAAACTGCAAAAAGAAAATGATAGGCTAAAAGGCATGAATAATTGACTAGTAAACAAAGTAGATTCTCTTGAAAAGAAAATTCTTGAAGATGAAACTGATCTTGACTTTTTAAAATTAATCCATGATAATTCTGATTGTGTATGTAATAAACCACGTAATAATTGTTCAGAATTACAAAAGAAGATTGATTTTTTATCACAAACTATTTCAAAGTTTACACAAGGTCAAACTAATCTTGATGTTCTTCTTGGGTCACAAAAACTGATTTTTGACAAATCTGGTATAGGATTTATGAAAGAATTAATGGTTGAGTTCAAGAGGGGAGGTGAATTGAACTTTTGAAAACTTTTTCGCAAAACTTACTTTCTTTTGGAAGAATGAATTATCTTTATTTAATTCTTGTGTAGGTAGGTTGATTTTAATCACTGCAAGTATATAGACAGGAAATAAAGGAGATGAAAGAAGAAATTCAACACAACAATTTATACTGGTTCACTCTTCACCAGAGCTACGTCCAGTTCTTGACAAATCTGTCAAGTTCCACTAATACCAAGTGAAAATTACAACCAGTAGATACTCACCAATCTACCCCAAGAACTATCTTGCAAACCCACAAGATAGACTCTTGAAAACCTCCCAGTAACCAAATCCAGTTACTGTAACACGTGCAGATCCAAAATCCAATCTACACAACCACACTTTACACAAGAGTATGAAAAGAAAAAACCTGGACTGAAGCTTTATCAATACAATTGTCCAGAAGCAAATCTAACTCAGCACTTTCTCTCTTTGATTAACAACAATCTTGATCAAAGCACCTTATGATATGAAAAGTTCTTGAATGCACAGAGAAAGTCACGGATGTGATAGCTCAAAGATTGCTTTCAAATGATTTCTCAAATTGTATATTTCAAAAGATAGATCAAATCTGTATTTATAGAGTAAAAGAGAGAACCAGACCGTTTGAACTGAGAAAAACTGATCCAGAGACGTAAATGATCGATCAGAACAACATTATGACCGATTAGAACAAGTTATGATCGATCAGAATTAAATTATGATCGATCAGAATGTATTTCAATCGATTAAAATGACGATTCAACCGATTGATTTCATTTAAAACTTCATTCAGTCGATTGATTCGTGTTTTTAATGGATTGAAATAGCTTAATGAAAAATGACAGCTCTCTGTTTCAATCGATTAAAAAAACCTTTCAACAGATTGAAATCCTGTAGACTCTTAGTCAGAAAAATAGTCTCTTTTGTTTTAAAAGATTAAAAAATATTTCACCAGATTGAAGTTTTGAAAAACACTTAGACTGAAAAAGATGGTCTCTCTGTTCCAACAGATTAAAAAATATTTCAACAAATTGAAAATGCGAAACCTGTAATACATGAAAAATTATTAAAACATTTTAACCTGTTGATTCTGCGATTCAACCAATTGAAATTTCGAATCTATAAGAATATTCCTTATGTTAAATGTTTTTAACAGATTGAAATTTCTTTTCAACAGATTGAAAAAACTTAGTTTGTTCTTTTAATGTTTAAATGTTAGTTTTTCATGCAGAAAAATGATTTCAATGAGATGCATCATTTTAAGGCGCTTATCACAAGATTTATTGGCCTATCAAGAAATTAAGTTCCTATACTTCTAACTTATCCCTCTACACACCCACAAACTAAACTATACCAACACAAATATGTCTTCATCAAGTCTTCCCTCTACACACCCACAAACTAAACTATACCAACACAAATATGTCTTCATCAAGTCTTCATCAAATCCACCAAATGCATGAAGAAACTAAGAAACTGCAAAAAGAAAATGATAGGCTAAAAGGCATGAATAATTGGCTAGTAAACAAAGTAGATTCTCTTGAAAAGATAATTCTTGAAGATGAAACTGATCTTGACTTTTTAAAATTAATCCATGATAATTCTGATTGTGTATGTAATAAACCACGTAATAATTGTTCAGAATTACAAAAGAAGATTGATTTTTTATCACAAACTATTTCAAAGTTTACACAAGGTCAAGCTAATCTTGATGTTCTTCTTGGGTCACTGTAGACCCCAAATCTTGCCCGGCCTCCAAATAAAGTCAGAAAGCTTCCTATTTGAAGACGGCCGAAGCCTAACAAGCCATTAGGAGAGACTATTAGGCCCCCGTACTAAGATTGGAAGGTTTTTTGGCCCGAAAATAAGGTTTCTCGCCCTGAAGGGACGAGACCGTCGTCTCATCTCAGCACCAGGACGAGACCGCCGTCTCGATTATCCAGACGACGGTCTCGTCACTTGCAAATTCGAGACGGCGATCTGGGTTTTCCAGACGGCGGTCTCGATTCCTGCCAAGTCGAGACGGCGGTCTGGATTTTCCAGACGGCGGTCTCGACCCGCTGCCAAGTCGAGACGGCGGTCTGGATTTTCCAGACGGCGGTCTCGACCCTGTCAGCGGAGACGGCGGTCTCGACCTGTCAGGCGCGAAAAACTATAAATAGGGGCGTCATTTCTCCCTTTTTCCACACCCAACAGCAAGAGCTCTCCCTTCTCTCTAGAATTTCTCTCTCTAAGAATCCCTCCGAAGCACTTCCGGAGTTTCTGAGTGTCTCTAGGCATACACAGAGTGTTCTAAATCTTCTTTAGAATCCCTCCGAGGCATTTCCGGAGTTTCTGAGAGTTGTAGAGTGAAGGGTTGCCAAAACGCACCCTCTCTTTTGAATATAAAAAGCTTGCTTTGGAGGTGCATATCCTCACTCTCTACTTTTTACTGCTATTTAAATTACGCAATAGAAGCTAGGGCCATGTAGTCATATATCTAAATTCTGCATAATAAAAAGGGTAAAAGCGCAATTTTCCAGTTTAATTATTTAAAATAGCCAGCCTATCATAGGGAACCCGAAAGGGGCGTCGTAAAGGGACTAATACTCCCTTTACACGTAACTAACTCCCTTACCCAACTCTGGTTCTAATGACCAAAGTTGGTTTTCGAAAACCAACGCCTTTTTAAAACCCCTTTTCCAATGTTTACGGTAAAAATATCGGTGGCGACTCCATAGAACCCAACTAAATAAATCCCTGGGTTAGCCCGGTTATAGGACAACTCAGGGATACTTTTGAAAACCTCGCCCCTAGGTTAGCCCGGTTATCGGACAACCTAAAGGCGTTGTAACCACCCATAAAAAACGCGAAAACAAAAGAGGGTCGAAAAAACCATCGCATCGCTCCGACCGCCCTCTCTTTGGGAGGCGGCGACAGATGGTGACTCCGCTGGGGAAGCCTAGAGAGTTGATCCCATTTAGTGATGGGCCGACTTAAAGATAAATTAAACCAAGAAAATAGCGCTTTTACCCTACCTTGTATTATAACACGCTTTATTGTTTGACTTTCAAATAACTGTTGCTTGTTTATACTTACGCAATTGATTGAAATATAAATTGCACACAAAACCTTTGCACACTACAGTTCCCTCTATACCCGAGGGCAAGTGAGATAACCATAGGGAGTGGGTGGCAGGTACGGTTCGCTGCAGTTAGGGCCTTGTGCCCACCAGTGTGATCGGAAACCACCACTCAAGGTGATAACCTTCCTCTTTTGGCAACAAGACCGACTCTGGCCTTAGTGCTGAGCATGGTTGGACGGCTGGAGAGTGGGGACCCTATAATGGGGGCACCTTGGGGGCCTTAGCCTGGTGAGAACAGTTAGAACCTACCCTAACCAATGCACTTTTCTACAGGAAAACCCTACCTCGTGATAAAAACAAAATCTCGCCTGTTCGGGGATGATTGAATTGTGTGTGCATATGTTTGTTGCATTTGTATGTTGCATAGCATAAACAAACAACAACTACAAAATCACCAAAAAAAAAAAATATGTTTTACAAATAAACACCCTTATCTCGGACAGTCTGCCTTTTAGCTAGCCTGGATTCAGGTTCTTTGTAAGCTAAGTAGCCACGCAGTTCCGACAGAAGAGATAAGGGACGATAAATATTCTTTCGCATAAAGCCATATTTTATCTCAGACAGTCTGCCTTTTAGCTAGCCTGGATTCAGGTTCTTTGTAAGCTAAGTAGCCACGCAGTTCCGACAGAAGAGATAAAAGACTATAAAATAAAAATAAACAAATAAAAACAATAAACAATAAACAATCCATTTTTTCAAAATTCACGAATAAGACCTGGTCCAAAAATATTATACTCATAAAACATCCATATAGATAGTTTATTCTTTCAAAAAAAAAATACGCAAATACCATGCATCATGTAGAAAAACATGGTAAAATAGCAAAATAAACACTCACATTCATACAATAAACATCAGCTTCATCAAATCATACATTTTGGTTTTAGAAGATGGAGGGGACAAGTAGACAAGTGGGGAAGGTGGATATTCTCCGAAGCCATACTGAGAAGCTAGAACGGCTTAGTGCAACGATGCCACCAGAGGTCCGGGCTGAGTTTGAAAAGTCCTATGGACGGATTTTGGACCTCCTGAAAATTAGTGTCGATCAAGTCTTCCTCAGGGTACTGATTCATTTTTGGAACTCCAGTCTACGGTGCTTTGAATTTTCGCAGTTCGACATGGTGCCTACCCTAGAGGAGTATGAAACAATGTTGAAATGGCCCAAATCAGCTGGGGTCCATATCCGCCATGAGGCGTATACTCCTGCAGCACCAGTCGCTGCCCTTATCCATCTGCCGTACCGACAAAGTACCCTGATAGGAAGAGGGAATACCCAGGGATGGAGAGTGTCAATGTTAGAAGACCACCTGTCCTACCTGGCTGAGAGGGCAGAGTGGGTTGCCTTCAACAAAACCCTGGCGTTATTAATCTTCGGAACGATCCTGTTCCCCTTCCATCTCGACACGATCGATCAAGCCGTCATGGACGCTTTCTTCGCTTGGGACGTGAACTCAAAGAGTCCCCTTCCTGCTATTCTTGCCGACACCTTGCTATCGGTGGATTTCTGCCATCAGAAGCAAGGGAGAACACTCCGCTACTGCTCTTCGCTGCTTTATGTGTGGAGTATCACGCACCTCTACGCCTCCAGTCACATGGGGATATTCCCCGATCCCTTGAGAAGCTTCTCCAAAATCCCCCTCCAACGACGCCTGACTATAGAATGGAGGGATGAGTTAGAACAAAAGGACACCAACAGCATATCTTGGGTCTGCCCTTGGTTCCGACCCGGCCCAGTTCTTGTCAGATGCGGGAGCTACCCGAATGTACCCTTGATAGGACTCAGGGGTTGCATAGCCTACTCACCTAGAGTAGCTATGAGGCAACTCATGAGGACTCAAACTACTATCTCCCAAGGGGAACTCGGAGGGCTGTGCTTCTTTGGAGACCCGTGCACAATCGCCAACTCACTGACCGTGAGAAAAGCATGGGAGAAGCCAGTCTACATGGGAGACAGAGAGCTAGGAAAAGCTCGGGTGACTGTCACCAGTGACTATGAGGCATGGAGGAGAAGAAGAGAGATGGCCCGACCATCCACCACACCCGCGCCAATCGCCAACAACGAAGAGCTACAGGCTCAAGTCAACGCCTTGACCCAGAGGGTAGAAATAATGGGAGCCCAGATACGGGCCCTTGAGGAAAAGGAACAAGCCTCTATCCTCACAATTGACGGTCTACAAAGGCAGGGCAAGAAAAAGGATCATGAAATAGAACGCCTCAAGGACCAATGCGCTGACGCTAACGAACAAGCTATCCGAGCATCTAAAACTGCCAGAACCAGTTCGGATAGCCAACTGCAAGAGATAACCGCCAGATCAGCACACCTTGAGGCAGAATCAGCTCAGCAGGCTCAAAAGATCAAGGAGTTGTCAGAAGGACTCCTCCAGGCTCAGATAGATCTCCGCCAAGAGCGAGAGAACAATAGAAAACTGAGCAGAGGCCTCTATGAGCTACGCATTAAGGAGAAGAGCGGGCTAGCTCAATATGACCAAGTACTGCAAGAAAATGACCGAGCTGTTGCAAGGCTCGATGAACTAGAAGCCTTGGTCATACATCAAGAGGCGAAGATCAAAGAAGCTCAACAGTACAGCGAAGAAATGAGCCAAGCGATCCACAAGCAAAGCGAAGCGCTCGCTCACCACGTCCGGGAAGCCGAAAGAGAATTACAAAGAAAACAAGACCCGCCTGTGGGTTTCTTTAGGCTTTTCCGTTTTTGCCAAAAGACGCTTCGTAGTATGGAATAGGAGAATGTACACCTTTCAAAGAATTAATGAAATTTTTTTCCTTATTGCGCACTTGTCTACTTGCATACATGAGCATGCATTTGCACTTAATAAATAAGATAATAAAAAGGAAGGATTAACTAACACGTCTTCCAACTCAGAAGAATGGAGAGAAAGCCACTCCTAATAAAGCTCACTCCAACGGTCGAATCACCGCAAGAGGGAAATAAACCTCGGCCGTTGGTCCTCAAGAATAAAGAAGGGGGGGCAAGGACGCTAGTGCGACTATTTATGCCACGTCCTTTCCCCTACGAGTCAAACAAAGTTGTACCGTGGAGATATGGGGAATCTTCACCAATAAAAGAAGAAATAACAAACATAGCCGGCATTGGGGGCACAACTAGAAGTGGAAGAATCTACTCCCCCAAGGACACACAAGAAAATGTCCTTCAAAACAAAGGAAAAAATAAAAAGACCGAAGAAGAAAAAGAAAATAAAGAATCCAAGGAGGAGACAGAGGAATTACTCCAGTTTATAAGGCAAAGCGAGTATTCCATTATAGACCAGCTATCCTTGATAATGAGCTCAGAACCGCATCGGAATGCCCTGCTGAAGGTCTTGAGCGAGGCGCATGTACCTCACACAATATCCCAAGAAAAGGTTGAGAGGATCGTCGGTCACATCACGGCAAACGATCACCTCACCTTCACAGAGGAAGAACTCCCCCTCGAAGGGCCAAAACATAACAAGCCCTTGCATATCTCGGTTAAGTGCAAGGAATACCTCATTGCTAAAGTTCTTGTGGATAACGGGTCGTCCCTGAACGTGATGCCCAAGTGCACACTGGAAAAGTTGACCATCCAAGGAACCCGTCTGCGCCCAAGCAGCACCATCGTTCGAGCCTTCGACGGGTCAAAACAAGAAGTAGTGGGAGAGATCAATTTGCCAATTCAAGTAGGACCCACTATCTTCGACGTCGATTTCCACGTGATGGACATTACTCCAGCATATAGCTGTCTCCTCGGCAGGCCTTGGATTCATGACGCTAAGGCAATACCTTCGACGCTCCACCAAAAAGTCAAATTCATAGTAGATGACAAACTGGTCACGGTTCAAGCAGAAGACGATATCTTGATCAGTGGACCGTCCGCCCAACCTTATGTGGATGCGGCTGAAGAGGCCCTTGAAACATCTTTTCAAGCGCTCGAAATTGCCAGTATAGAGCGACTTCCCAGAAATACAAAAGTAGCCCGCATGATGTTGAAACACGGCTACCATCCTGGCCAAGGACTGGGGGCAGATTCCCAAGGAATGAGGGAACCCCCAGAGTTCAAAGACAATCCTTACAAGTATGGCCTAGGATATAACCCTTTCAAGGGCCAAGCAGGAAAAGCAAAAGGGAAGTCCCCCCTCCGCACACTCAAGCAGATTTTCCGAAGTGGAGGGGTGCAAGCGTCAAGAGCCACTCTAGTCATTAGGAAATCTTTTTCTTTGCTTAAGGGATATAAACCCCATGATTGTTAGAGATTATCCCCCGGGGCGAGCCTGACCCCCGGGCATTTCAGGGCACATATTCCCTTATTAATTAATAAAGAATGATTCTTTCTATCTGCTTCTCTTCTTTCTACTTTTGACTGGACCACATAAATAACCCTGTCTAAGTAAACATAAAAAGAAAAGAAGAATAAGAAGCGCTGCCAAATAATCAAATCTTCATCATTGCTATCATCATCAAATTAGTTGATTAGGAGCACATAAAAATAAAGACTTCACCTAAGCCATGAAGGAAGTCACGCTTCGCCAATACTGTGAACAAAAAAACAACAAAAAAAAAAACAAAGAAAAAGCCCAGATAAGCCAAAGGCCAAACAAAAGGGCAAAATTACCCGGTAGGAAACCCACTAAGGGGGCTACACAAAAGATAGGGTCAACCCGGTAGGATACCCGAACAACAATAAAGGGTAACCTAGGCAAAAGTTAGGGTTACAAATAAAGGTCCGCTAGGATTCCTCCAAAATTTTACAAGAGAGAGAACCTGGACAAAAGATAGGGCCAACACACAGTATCCTAGTTCGAAAACCCAAAGGGCGATCTAGGGAAGTCAGCTAGCCATTTAAAAAGCAATGGAAATAAAACCTGAGAGCGCAGATACAAAAAGAAGAAAGAGGAAAATGTTTGCTTAGACAAAGCTTAAACACCTAGGCTTAACCCTAGCCAGTCATTCTTACAAATTCTTTATCAATAAAAATCAACCTTCTAAAACACAAACCATTGATCTTTACCCCTTTTTTTTCTTTTCTCTTGACCCTCACGACAATATTCTAATAATTAATTTGGGAATATGGAGGCGTATAGTCAACAAGAGGATTGAAATCCCTAAAGCAAGGAAAAAGGGACACTGCATGGCAAAAAGTGCTCTACAAAAACAAAAAGAAAAAAAGAGAAAGAAAGAAACTACTCTTCGGTCACAAGAAGTCCGGTATGGTACAGCATGTACAAAAGCACAGATCAGGAGCCACTCGGTGCTACAAGACACGTCGGTTAAATCCTTCTGAAATATTAACAAAAGTAGACATTATAGGACATCAAACATGAAAACATTTGCATGCATAAAATGTTTTTGAACCAGGTCCTATTCCTTATGCAAAAAAAAAAAACCCGAAATTCGAGACCGCCGTCTGGGTTTTCCAGACCGCCGTCTCGAGAAACCAGACCGCCGTCTCGACTTTGGCAAAGTCGAGACCGCCGTCTGGGTTATCGAGACCGCCATCTCGATTTGTTGACCAAACGAGACCGCCGTCTCGACTTCCCAGACGGCGGTCTCGACCTGGAAAAAAATCCTATATAAAGGGGGCGCGCTTGGGGGGTTTCCTCACAACTCTCCTTGCCTCCTAAGCCTCCAGAGC
The DNA here is from genome assembly GCA_963425845.1 of Sphenostylis stenocarpa. Lineage (NCBI taxonomy): Eukaryota > Viridiplantae > Streptophyta > Magnoliopsida > Fabales > Fabaceae > Sphenostylis > Sphenostylis stenocarpa. The sequence continues at coordinate 7,901,857 of OY731401.1, forward strand.
CTCCAACGCTTTGTTTGAGTTTTCTAGTTTATTTGTGTTAGAATTCCCTTTAATTCCAATTGTTTTCCTTCATTCCACACATGTTATTCGGGTGTCTCAGTTTTGGAGGAATAACTTTATTATAGGTTTATAAACTTGGAAACGGGAAGCATATGATGAAGCATTGGATGGAAAGGAATTCAAGCCACTAAAAGCACAAAAATAAAACCATATCAAATCTTGGATTTCATTGTAGAAGAAAAGAGAAAAGAACACTTCAGGGCCTAAAAACATTGTTAAAGAGCATTTTGGGTGAAGTTAAGTGAAATCTACTGGCAGTGGGTTTTTCCCACTGACCGTGGACTTCACTGGAAAATAAGCATTGGGCCCCTGTCACGATCCACTGGCCGTGGGTTTCTCCCACTGCCAGTGGATTCTGCACGTTTTACATTTTCCTTGAATTAGAGGAGCGATTTCTGAGCATAAAAGATATAAAAAAAGCTACGGAGCACGAACCAACCAGGAATCGTTTTTATCAAAAAGGAAAGTTGAAGAAGACCGGAGCAAGAGAGGGAGAACAATTTCTTTTATCAAGAGAGAAATTGAAGAAGCTACGGAGGAGATAGTGAGAACTTCTCTTCTATTCTCTAACTTCCTGTCTCGTTTCTGCTTTTCTCTTATGTTAGGGTTTGATTTATTGTATTGTGGATTGTAATTATCGTTTCTATGGCACACTAAATCTCATTCTTGGGATTCGGGGGAATATGTTTATGTATCAAATTTGAATACTTTGAATTTCTCTGTTATTGGATTTATGTTTTCTATTCATTTCCATGAGAACCTAAATCTTCTAATGGCTTAGAGATAAGGTTAGATGAATTTAAATGATGCGGATGATTGAGAGATCGATATATCATTAGAAAAGCATGGAATTGAACCTAGGGATTTGGGTTACGAAAGTAGACAAAACTCTTTGAGGGGTAATTGGATTTTCATAAAGCATGAAGGATCTACTTAACGAATTGAATGTTGTTCTTCGGTAATTAGGTACGTTAGTGGGGGTTTTGAGAGGAATACATTAATCAATTAAGGAAAATTCACCTTAGAAATAAAAGTTAAATAATGGGAAACGAATTGCTTTAAATTGAGTATGTTACATATGAACCTACCGACTCCTAAGAAAGTTTTCGCTTTGAGTCTCTTGTCAATAGTTTTTGGTTTTCTATTCATTTTGCAATATATTCTATTTGAAACGATTTGTTTGGATAATTGAATCACTGTGTACCGGTACTTGGGCATAATCTCTGTGGGAACGATAACTTTTTATTACACGATACCCTGTACGCTTGCGGAACGGCTATCATGTGTGTGTATGTGCTAGATTTCAGGCTAATCCTAAGGAATCACATTTAGTTTCTATTAAGAGAATTTTTAAATACTTAAAAGGAACTAAATCATTTGGCCTTTGGTATCCCTTAGGAGCTTCACCTAGCATTATAGGATATTCAGATTCAGATTATGGAGGATGTAAACTAGATAGGAAAAGTACAAGTGGGACATGTCATCTACTTGGCTGCTCACTTGTTTCTTGACATTCTAAGAAACAGACTTGTGTTGCTCTATCCACAACTAAAGCTGAGTATATAGCTGCAGGTAGTTGTTGCGCCTAAGTTTTGTGGATGAAGCAGCAATTAGAAGATTACAACATTTTTCTAGATCATATTCCTTTTAAATGTGATAGTACTAGTGCAATAAATCTTACTAGGAACCCTATCATGCATTCTACGACTAAGCATATAGAGATCATACATCATTTTATTAGAGATCATATTCAAAAAGGAGATTGCATAATAGAATACATAGATACCACCCATTAGTTAGCTGATATCTTTACCAAACCATTACATAGAGATAGGTTTTATGAACTAAGACAGGCCTTAGGTATCCTAGATATTGCCTCCTTAATATGATGTTCTTCTTTATGACACTTTGTAATGCATTATTTTCTCTATCTTGATTTATGTATTAATATGTGCAAATTTGTTCTCAATTTCTATTGCAATATTTTTCATAATTATCAATGAAACAGGGAGATATTTTGATGATATTAATCTGTATGAAACAGGGGGAGATTTTTTGATGAATTAAAATTGGTGTGAAATTCATTCCTATCTCTAAATTAAACAAGGGGAGTTAAGAGAAGTCTTTACTCATATGAGTTAGGGGGAGTCTTGTTATTAATATATCCAGGGGGAGTCTTGTTATTAATATATCCAGGGGGAGATTAAGAGACTCTAACACTTGATACAAATCTGTGTTAATCTGTGCTATACTATATTGTGCTAATCTTGAGCTGACTATATAGAGTCAAACATTTTAATTCATTTCAGGTGTTTCCTTGATCATCATCAAAAAGGGGGAGATTGAAAGCAATGAGGGGGAGATTGATGACAATGTGAAACATGTCCCTACATTCCCAAGAGATGATTTTGATGATGATTCAAGTCGACAACATTCAAGACTCAAGCAAGCCCAAGATATGATTTTGATAATGATTTTATTCAACATTCAAGCAAGCCTAAGATGATTCTTGAAGACTAGATAGAGTCTTAGAATACTGGATATGGAGGTACAAGTTGATGAAGTAATATTATGCATAAGCCTCCAAAGCATAAGTGTGATAAAATTCATAACATGATATTTTTCTCTGTCATAATCAATTATGATGCATCAGAAATGGAAAAATGATTTTCTCTGTCATAATTGATTATACTGGTAACATAATCAATTATGGAAATTCAAATTTGAAAAATATATTTGTTTTGAAGAATAAATATTTTTTAATATATCCTGATTTTTATTCACGAAAATATTAATGTCCAACGACCATTTTCTGATGTTATTTTTCTATTTAATTAAGTTTTGATGAAAAATAAAAAACACACAATTACATAATTCGAAAATACAATTTACATTCAATCAGTTTTGAGAAAAGAATTTTGAGCAAGGCAACAGAGATATTTTACACCTTCTGAGAAAACCCTATTCTCTACTGCCTTCTGTACTTTTATTGTTAATCACACTTGTTCTTGGAGATTGGCATTCTACAGGCTTCTACAATTTGTTGTCTCTATTACCCAAGTGTGATTGTTCTTATCTTACTCCTTCATCCTTTGTGGGTTTAGGAGGTTGTTTCATCCTTTGATTTGTTCAAAGGAGGTGTTCATCCTTAGTGGGATTTTAGGAAGGTGTTCATCCTTAGTGGGATTCTAAGGAGGTGTGTTTATCCTTTGATTTGTTCAGAGCAGGTGTTTATCCCTAGTGTGATTCTAGGGAGGTGTTCATTCTTAGTGGGTTTCTAAGGAGGTGATTGTCTTTTGAATTAGTTTACTTTTTACTAGTTCCTCTGCTGAGTTGATTGTAATTTGTGAACTGAATTTAAAAGATAGTGAATTGTGTTAGAAAAGGAGGCTGAGATCAAGAGGGGGGGTGAATTGATCTCTGAAAGATTTTCGCAATTTACAGATTATCTATTTCAAAGATTAAGAGTTCTGACCAATTCTTGAATCAAGCAAAAACAAACAATCAAAATAAAGGCAGTAACAGAATTAAAGAGAGTAAGGTTTAGAGAGATACAACCAAGATTTATACTAGTTTACCCAATCCCAGGGCTACATCCAGTTCTCAGCCAAATTCCAGCTCTCGGCCAAATTCTAGCTGAGTTCTACTAGATTGAATGTTTTACAGATTAAAATTCCAATCACACACCTAATCTATCTCAAGAACCAAAATTCCAGTCCTTGCACCTAAACCTTTACTAATAACCAACTTCCAGTTCTTGAACCACCCTGCAGCCAAATTTCAGCCACAGAAACCAATGCCCACTCTTCCAGACAAACACAATACAGTAATGAAATGTAAAGAAACAAAGAGAAGAAAATAGAACACTCAAACCCGGATTATGCAGCTCTGTAGAATGAGTTTCTTCAAAAAAAAAATGCAGAAATTGCCTCATGAAAGAACTTTGAAAAACTCCACAAAACTTGAGTGATTCTTTCTTGAAAGTAGCTCTTATGATTGCTTGATTGATTGCTCAAAGGTATATTTTAAAAGGCTCAAGCAATCTTGTTTATATAAAGATTTCTTCTAACTGCTGATTTAATTAATCTATTAAAACAATCTTGTAATCTATTAAAAGTCTTGAATTAATCTGTTAAAACTTCTTTTAATCTGCTAAAATGTTCTTGATCATTTTCCAGATTTGTTTTAACTGATGCGACATCGTTTCAATCGATTAAAACAATTTGTAAAAAATCCCTTAAACTGTTTTAATCGATTAATTTGCCTTTTAATCGATTAAAATCCTGCCAAATATTTTCATAAAACTTTCTAAGTGATTTTAACTGATAACAGTCTGTTTTAATCGATTAAAACACTTTGCAAAAAATCTCTTAGTTGTTTTAATCGGTTAATTCACATTTTAATCGATTAAAATCCTGCCAAATATTTTCATAAAACTTTCTAAGTGATTTTAACTGATAACACATCGATTAAAATTCTGGCAGAACTTCTTTCAAGTGGTTTTAATCGATTAATTCGATATTACATCGATTAAAATACTGACAGAACATCTTTCAAAACACTTCAAGTTGTTTTAATCGATTATTTCGAGTTTGTATCGATTAAAATACTGTCAGAATACTTTCCAAAACATATTAAGTCATTTTAATCGATTATTTCGAATCTATATCAGTTAAAAATACTGGCATAAGGTTTTCAAAAACTCCTTTAATGAAAATAATCGATTAATTCGAAGATATATCGATTAAAACAATTCTAGTGAATGTTTTAAAAGGTTTTAATTGATTATTTCGAAAACCTATCAGTTAAAAACCTGTTATGTAAGTGTTAAAAACATTTTAACTGATAAAGCTCATATAATATCAGTTAAAACAATTACTTAAAAACCATTTAACTGATTACTTTGGTTTTTAACAGATTAAACACGTTTAGAGGCATTTTCAAAATCTTTTAAATGATGGAAACTCATGCAGCAGAGAGATATGAATGATTATACCTATGAATAGATGCAGACTCACTAATTACTCTACCATTTTTAACCAAGTAACCTTTGACTTCAACAGAATAACCTTTGACTTCATTTAACTTCATCAAATCAACAAGATCTTCGTTTTATCGAATGATTCAATAAGATCTTCATCAATTTCAAATTGGGATTCACTCTTGTGATTAGAGTTGACTGGGAACTGGATGTAGGGTTGACTATACCCAAATCAGTATAAATTACTGTGTGCTCTTCTCTTTCCCTTATCTTTTTCTCTTTTTTAATTATATTATCGCTTCCGCTTTATCTGTGTTCAAACAAATTATTGACTCACAAATAAATTTTTAATTTGACATCTATTTTAATTTGTGCATCTATCCACCCCCCCTCTAGATATCATTTGTCTAACATTTAATTCATAAAACTTCACAAAATACAAGGGAACAAGCATAGGATAAAGTTTTAGACACCAAAACACATAACTAAGTAAGAAAATGCCATTTGAGCAACAATACTCCAAAAATTATATTTTCTTCGAGGTTTAATTTTAATAGTTTATGCTCAAGTGATTTTTTTTTTCGTTTGAGCTAAAAATTCTAACACTTAAGGGAAAACTATTTTGCTTGAGCGAAAAATTATTGAACTTGAGTCTTGATTCTTAGTGTCATTTTTTCTTGAACGAAAACTAGATTTAGGATATGACTCTGAGTCTTATTTTCACTTGAACGACTAAATAATTATTTAAGTGAAAATCTTCCAAAGTAAGGCTTTGACTCATGATTATTTTTTTTGCTTGATCTAACAACAATCACTTCAATGAATTATACAAAAAGCTAGAATTCTATAGAAAAAGAAAAAAAGATCTAAACTAGTTTTAATTGCTCTTAACAATTTTTTCCTACATTTTCCTTCAAACACATGATTTAATTTATCTAACTTGGTCACTTTTCTCCAACACTTTTCTTCAAACTAATAGGTAGAAAATGTGAATTCTTTCAACAATTGATCTACTAAAATCCATATTGCATCATGTATTCTCACTAACCATGGCAAATGGTTAATAAAATCCATATCAATGTTATCCCATTAAGGTACAACCAACTACTGTTCCTCCCCGTTTCTGATGCTCCATATTAGCCTTCTGAGAAGTCAAGCAGGTATAAACATATTAAGCCACCCTCTCATCTTCATGCTAGGCCACCAAAAGGACTTCTTTAGGTCCTAGTACATCTTATTCATGTCTGGATATAGATTAAGTAGAATTTTATGGCCCTTATCTAGAATCACCTCTTTATCTCTTCATCTATATATATTTTCTATTCTGAAACCTTAGTTCCCCATATGATCCCATCACAATTTGTAGTTTGATCAAAACCTAACAACTCAATGGTTTGTCTCAGGCTAGGATCCACCCATTACTCTTTGTTGATCATCCCAAGGAAATAATTGGCTATAGTAAGCTTGCTATGATTATTATGATATGAAGATAACTTCACCCCTAGGTTAAAATATCTTAGTTGACAGCTAAGTATTCTTCCTACTCAAAGCATTTGTTACCATAGTTGCCTTCCCCAGGTGGTACATTAACTAAAAATCATAACATTTTAGAATTCCAATCATATTCCTTGTCTCATATTCAGATCACTCTAATCAAATAATTACTTGAGACTCTTATGGTCACTACACACATGAAAATGGGCACCATATATTTTGTGCCTCTAGATCTTTAAGGAAAACACCACAATTTCCACCTTTAGATCACGAGTAAGGTTTCTCTTCTCATGAACCTTTAGTTGCCTTCAAACATAAACCAAAACTTCCTTCTCTTGCATCGATACATACCATGCCCTTAGTGTAATACATCACAAGAAACCTAAAATATGTCCATATGACAAATCATTAAGATTTGGTGAACTGGTCAACCTTTGTTTCAACTTTAGAAAACTATGCTCAATTTCTCCATCCAAGCAAAATGTCAATCCTTATAGGTCAACTGTGTTATAACCATAATTCAGACTTGACAGCTTTGCATACAATTATTTATCACTTAGAATGTCTAAAACTATCCAAAGGTGCCCTTCATGCTTCTCATGAGTACGAAAATAGATAAGTCATTTATAAAAATTATGATAAGCCCTTTTAGAAGGCAAAAAAACCTATCCGTTTAGTCCATGAATAGAGTTAAGGGGTTCGTCAATCCAAAGAGTATCACCACTTTCTCATAATGATTGTAACTAAATTTGAAGGTTGTCTCTTGAAAATCTTTTGTCTTTACCAACATTTCACCAACATTTCATGATATATATATATATATATATATATATATATATATATATATATATATATATATATATATATATATATATATATATATATATCAATTTATCTTAAAGAATAAATATTCTACGTAATTAATCCATCAAATTATTTATCCTTGACAATGGATAATTGTTATTAATCATCAAGTTGTTCAACTATTGACAATATATACACAATTTAGATTCCTCGTCCAATGTTTTTATCAAAACATTAATGCTTCACGTTAGATTTGATGAATTATTTCCTTGCATGGACTATTGACTTTGGTCCCACCTATAACACTTATATAATTTTGATTTTTATAAAATTTTCTTACATTTTTATATTATATTACCTTAAAGTTAAATAATTCTACCCCACTAATTAAAAAAATATATATTGAATAATAGCTTGAGATGGTTGTAATATAAATGAAACACAAATTATTACAGTAGCAAAGGCATTGTAAGAAAAAGTTTTTTTTAAATTGTAATTTAAATCAACATAAAAAAGTCTTTCAAAATTAAAAAAAAATATCAACATTTTATTTATTATGACAAATGGATATTAATAAATGGTTAAAGAATCTTGAGTACTAAAAAAAATCCTAATTTTTTATTTTTATGCTTTCAATTCTCCTAACAACTCTATTTTTTTCTTTCCCCTTTCTCTATTTGAATATTGGTCATAAAATACATTTTCATTGGATAAACAATCTTATCCCTATAAGTGATATAATTATTACAAAATTTTTTAATTCTCAATGGTGATACAAATTTCTACATGTGCATCTTGTTGAACGAGAGGCTTTAGGTAATAAAGCTTCCAATTATCTACTTTAAGCTTTTAATCCCTACAAAGAGTTAAAAAACATAACTCATTCATTTTTTTTAGTGACTCTAACTACTTTAACCGAAAATAAATTATTTTTAACACCAAATGAAGAAAACTCTTATTATAAGTAAAAAAAATCTAATAAGTGGATAAGTATCGTACTACAAGAAAATCGCGTATTACCAGACGGATATTTACCGATGGATTTGTAACTGTCGGAAAATAATTATTACTGACGGATATAAAATATTTGTGGAATTTGATCTTACCGACGGATATATCCGTCGGTAAAATAATAATTAGTTACCGATGGATATATCCGTCGATAAATCCGTCGGTAATTTACAAATAAGTTTACCGACGGATATATCCGTCGGTAAATCCGTCAATAAATTAACAATTAATTACCGAACGGATATATCCATCGGTAAATTCATCTGTAAATTACCGACGGATATTTCCATCGGTAAATTAACAATTAGTAAATATTCACCTAATTAAAAAATTAAATATTTTTTATTTAATAATTTAATTTAATCATAATTAGATTAATTTATAATAATTTCTTAAATTAAATAATTTTAAAAAATAAATATATAAATATATAAATATATAAATATAATTTACTTGTAAATTATTATCAAAAAATTCTGGTAGCTTAGTGGTTGTAGTATCAACCTCTAACTTTAAGGTACTGGGTTTGAATCCTACGACATAAGCTATATAAGTAAAATATTTAATAAATAATAAAAATATTACCGACAGATTCCTGTCCGTCAGTAATTTTGTAAAACATTTAGCGACGGATCGACAACCGAATTTTTGGCCATCGAAAATCCGTTGGTAAATAGATATTACCGACAGATTTTAACCGTCAGTAATATTAAAATTTCTTGACGTCATGTTACATTTATCACGTATCAATGTCGCCTTTCCATCCTTCAACATTAATTTGCTGGTACATAACTTTTGGAAAATATATTTTGTTTTACAAACTATTGTCTTGTGTTGCGCATAAACATTAATAAAGATAATAAAAATTTAACTGTTAACTTGTGTTGCTTACAGTGGGAAATAAGAGCATCAGATTTCATCCATTTTCCAACTTTAAGAAAAAAAAATACTTATGTTTATTAACACATGACACTTTATATTAATGTAAATGTAATTTAAAGTTTTTTTCTAACCAATTTCCTTACAAACCATGATACAGTTTTACTCTTAAATTTAGTTATTTAAGTTGATTAAGAACACATTTCTTTTAATATGATGATTGAGTTTTTTTATTAAAATTTTAACTAAATTGAAAAAAGGAAGAAATTATATATAAAAAAATATTTTCCTCATAAGTCTATATTTTTGTATAAGTACAGCCATTTACACATATTTATTTATTTTATGAGAATAGATACGTGTCCACTTGATTTTATTAAAATTATTATTAAATATCTAAAAAAATTTGTTTTACCCCCTTAATTTTATATATTTAAATCAACTTTGTTCTATGTAATTAAAAATGTATAAATATATTATTTGACTTGAAAAATAAATTGTCCCAACTAACTTAAGGATGTTAGATACATAACCACTAGATCACATGGAATGATTTTGTTTTTTTATTTTATTTTAAATTAACTAATAAATTTATTATTTTTTCTACTTTAAATCACACAAGTCTAATTTAGTGTATTAGTTTCATTATATAGACATTGGCTTGTTTTCTTCTTTGTGCAGTTCAACCATGATATCATATCATGCCTCGTATAAAAATCAAAGTCGTTATATACCAATAAATTTTGAACAAGCATTATATATCTTAGTTTTTCTCTGATAGCAAGAGCTGATTGCTATTTCCCCCACTAGCAATGGTAGAGACCTAATTTTAAGCTCTGTCACTATAAAAGTTTCTGTAGAAAAAACTAAACATAAAAGATACAAGCCATAAAAAAAAATCTCATATAAACTTTAAAAGAATAAAAAAGTGACTAGTTAAACAAAAATCATCAACACAAAGAAATTATGTCTTGTTTCATTTGTCTCACTTATTTATTATTAAAAATAACGAGATATTTAACTTAATAATATTAAATCAACTTAATATGATAACAATAGTATATTATAATATTATTCTATCTTACACTCCCTCGTCTCTTGGGAGATTTTTCATCCTATCTCCTTATTTTGAAAAATTTTATTACACTTTCTCGTCGAGACATATTTTCGTATCTCAATATTGATAACATTAATTTTGATATTATAATAAAAATAATGAGATACTTAATTTAATCTTACAAATATTGATTTAATATAATAAATATTATATTCACCTATCTATTATAATATTCTATTTATAAATATAATTGTTTCTCATATTATCTTCCTCTCATGCCATTACACTATATACTTTAATATAATATAAAATACAATATAATTGTAATTTAATCATTCCCTTTAAAGAGTCACCATATTTGTATAATCTAAATTTAATTATAGTCTAATATTGTGTTCACGTATTTGTATATCTATTTTATGCTGAAAAGCACATATTTCACCAATCAACTATAGCAGCTGCAGAATATATCAAGCCTTGGACAATACTTAAACTTTTCAAGTCAACTTCTTTTTTGGGATATGATTTGTCTCATTTCATTTACAAAGCATTTTTGTTTGAGGCATCAAGTTTTTGTAGAAAATTATTCATGAATTTAGATATCAATTTTCTTGTTAGACCAGTGAATAGAAAATTGAAAGATAAGGCTTCAAAATGTTTGACTAAGTCTTTCATATTTGGCTTATTTGGATAATGTAAAATTTATGGACAATATAATCAATGTAAAATAGATAGACGTGTTCCTCGATCATATAAAAATAAATAAATAACTTTAAAATCCAAAACTATATGGACATGATCAACAATTACCAGTTATTATACCAAAGTAGGCATTAAAAAAATAAATGGAAAAGACAACTACGATGTAACTTCTTTGAATTGGCAGTGCCATTACCATATATATCTATACAAACAGAGAACAAATATTTAAGTAAAAGAGAAAATGCTAATCATTACTATATATAATATAATCACATGGAGAGTAATATCCCAAGGCAAAACCTATATTTGGCTATTTGATTATCATGTATATCTATACAAACAGCGACAAAGACAAAATATTTATGTAAAGGAAAAATGAATTATTATTACTATATAAAATATAATCACATCGCGAGTTGGTATCCGAAGGCAATATCTATAGTTGGCTCTTTGTTTGACAATACAATTATTATAATTTTCTTAAAAGCAAACTTCATGTTTGTTTATATTTGGTTTGTCACAAATATTGTCTTGTTATTCTGCTTGTCTCTATCCGTTTACCTTTGTGCGATCGAGTGTAAAGAGATTAAACCATTCTGCATTGGTAAATATTTTGCAAAATAAAGTTAAAGTGGTATGGAGGAATTTTCCCAAAACAAAATTTTGAATTAGTAAGTTATTTTCTTTATTTTCGGAGTTTGGGAATCAAAGTATTGATCATATAGTGCATATACTTAGAGACTAGTGCAAAAAGGGGCTTTTACGTCACTCAATTGTCGTCGCATGTAAAAATATTCGACGTAAATAAAACGCGGTGACAATTTTGTAAATAAGAGACAAAACTTTTACGTCGCACACCTTAGCATGCGACGTAAAAAGACTCTTTTACGTCGCAGCTACATGGCGCGACGTAAAAGAGACTTTTTACGTCGCACCACATAGGTTCGACGTAAAAGAGGCTTTTTACGTCGCACCACATAGGTTCGACGTAAAAGAGGCTTTTTACGTCGCATGCTGGGGTGTGCGACGTAAAAAGTCTCTTTTATTTCCCTCCCAGCACACTCCCTGGTCTCGCGCAGCAAGGGTTTTTGAGAACGACGATGAGAACAGCTACCTCTGCACACCATTTTCGATCAGTTTGACAGTGAAAAACATCACCATTGTGTGTCATTTGACGAACTTGATATTTCTCCCCGATTGGATTCGAGTTTGAAATCATTTTTCGTCTACACTTGAGGTTAGTGTTCTATTTCATTGCTATATGTTTAAATTGACCACATCATACAATTTTCACACGGTAGTCTGACATTACACTATGCTTGGACAAGATTTCAGCACATGGGGTTCCATCGTTCGAAGCTTGTGTTTAGATGCAAGACACAGCGACGCCTTGTCCCTTTTTCACCGTTGTTTAAAGGGTTATGAGGCTTTCAAGCCAGATTACACTGTCCTTGCTGCCATTCTCAAGTCTTGTTGTGCCCTTTTGGCTCCCAAATTGGGGACATCTCTGCATAGTTATGTTGTTAAACAAGGTCATGTTTTTTGCCAGGTTACCAATCAAGGGTTGCTCAACATGTATATCAAGTGTGGCATGCTTGATGACTCGCCTTAGGCCGTTTGATGAACTCAATCACTTGTGATCCTGTTACTTGGAATATTGTTTTGTCTGGGTTTTCGAGGTCAAACAAATGTGATTCTGATGTGATGAGAGTGTTTAAGATGATGCATTCCAGTGGAGAGGCTATGCCGAATTCAATTTTCGTTGCTACTGTCCTTCCTGTTTGTGCTCGTTTAGGGGACCTGGATGCTGGACTGTGTGTGCATGGTTATGTTTTCAAGTCTGGTTTTCAACAAGACACCCTTGGTGGAAATGCTCTCGTGTTAATGTATGCAAAGTGTGGGGTGGTGTCTCGTGATGCATATGCTGTCTTTGAAGATATTGTTCACAAAGATGTTGTTTCGTGGAGTGCAATGATTGCGGGCTTAGTTGAGAATGGATTAGTGGAGGATGCATTCTTGTTGTTCAGTTCATTGGTGAAAGGGCCTACAAAGTCGAATTATGCGACTGTTGCAAATATTCTGCCTGTTTGTGCTTCCTATGATAAGAGTGTTGCATACCGGTGTGGCAGGCAGATCCACTCTTAAGTGCGGCAGTGGCTCTGAATTGTCGATCGATGTTTCGTGTGTAATGCCTTGATTATCTTCTACGTAAAATTTGGATAAAGGAGGGAACAGAAGCTTTGTTTTCGACTATGGATTCAAGGGAATTGGTCACATGGAATGCTATTGTTGGAGGATATACATCAAATGGTGAATGGTTAAAGCTACGAAAAGCTCAACATCTGAGCTTTCTAGTTCCTCTATTTTGCACGAAAAAAGGAGAAGAAGGAAAATATGTCTGTTGGCATTTTCACAAACAGGGGGCGTGCAACGTGAATAATGGCAGTAATGAATTGAAGGAAATCGTGTGAATCGCATCCTGCACATGAATCGTGTGAATTGTTTCTCACATATGAACCATTCGATTCATCGTGTTGCGCCTGGCCGTTATGGCTGCAGCGATGCTTTTCGCCGTCAAAATCATGGACAATGTAGCCGAAGCGGAAGCTACTAAATTTTTCTGTGCTTGCCGTGTAGGTCAGAGATGACTTCACAACTTTACGTCGCGTATTGGTATATGCGACGTAAATTTACGTCGCATATTGGTATATGTGACGTAAATTTACGTCCCGTATACCAATATGTGACGTAAATTTGCTGTTTTTTTTTTTAATTTCTGAAAGTTTTTACATCTGTTTAGTGGTACATGCAACGTAAAATTACGTTGGGTCTTGATAACTGACGTAAATTTATGTCGGGCTAAATGGTCCGACGTAAATTTACGTCTCCCGTTTTAACGTCGGTCTTAAATACGACGTAAAAAGCCCTAAATACCTGACGTAAAAGCCCATTTTTGCACTAGTAATAACATTCAAGAATATTCAAGTAAAGGAAAGTTAGTTATTTAAGTAATAATATGTTTGAAAAAAAATATTTAATATTTAAATATAAGTGGAAAAGTATATTTTTGTTATTTTGGTATTGTATGACATTAGATAACTGTAGTATAAAAGAGTTATATTACTGGATATTGAGACAAGAAAATGTTGGGAACTAGGTAAATCTCACTTCTATGCTTCATTTTCACTAAAGTGAGACCTATACGGCTTGAGTGAGAGTAAGATAGTTAAAAAAATGACCTAAAACGGTGACAATTCGTTCAATTAAGAGTCAAGTTAATTAATTTTTGTTCAAGTGAAAGTAGAGAGAATTAATACGATCAAATTTTTCACTCAAGCAAAATGTCCTAGAAGTTTGGTGTGTTTTTTTTTTGTTTGAACTTCTAAAAAATATAATAAAAAAAACCCTCCAAACTCCAAATTTTACATTCCATATACATAAAATGAAGTTCTAAAAATAAAGAATCCAATGAAATAAGAATTAACAAAAAATGATATATATAGAAAAAAGTAATAACCGAAAGAGTAGATAAAGGTCAAATAAAAAAATATAAAATTAAAACATTTATTTAAAACAAACCCAATTTATTACAAATGATACAAAGGTAAGAAAATGATATGTACCATGAATTACAAAATTATATGATGGTGTTATGTGTTTTAAGACTAAGATATAATTGTTAAGATTTAATCAAGCCAGAAGTGTGACTTATAATTGATTGAAATATATTTTATATATAAGGCTAAGTCGAACCAGAGATGTGATGCATAATTGACTAAGATGTGTGTCATTGTAGGTACTTGTGGAGGTATTGTTGATGTTAATGTGACTACTATGTTTGTGAGAATTCAACAAAATCTCAAGTTTCATTGATAACCTTAATCAAGTAGGCTAAAATATTAGTAGGTGAATAGTCAATGGAGGGATTACTGATGACTTATCTAAGATCATGAGAGAGGTGCATCAGGATAGGTAATATTGTTAGTAATCCTTCTTTGTAGGTAGGAAAACCTAAATGATGTTAGTAGTTAAAGAGTATCTAGTGTTGGAAAAATTTGGGTCATGTATATATATGATACATAATTTAAATGTGTTAGGGTCATTATTTATTAAGCCAAATAATAAAGTGATCTGACTAAATTAAAGTTTTGGCTAAAAGCATATGTCATGAAAATAAAATTGTGTAGAGACCATAGAGCAATTTCTAATTTGATGAGGGGCCAAATTGGAAATACTAAAACTTAAGTAATTAACCTAATTTTGGTTATCTAAAGGGTCATGGTCCCCTTCTGAGAGCACACAGACAGAACGTAGTTACAGTCCCGTTCCTTTCTCTCTATCCCCATCAAGAGAGAAAATCAAGAGGGAAATACAGGTGCTCTTCAGGTGGAAGACCATAAGATCAATATAGTGCTCTACAAAGACATCATCGTTATGGCTAATTCAGGTACGCTTTCGCATTCAGTTTACAGCATGCTTATCAGTATGGGATTATGTTTATGTTTGATTGTTAGAATCAAAATCAGGATTATTATTATTATTAATTTTCCAACAATTAGTATCAGAGCCGCCCATATTTGATTCATGTCTGTTTAATTTATAGAACCCTAATTATGAAAATTAGGATTAATTTTGTTTTAAACAATTCAGATTACCCAATTTTATGAACCCTAAGTGGATGATAATCTCTAATTTTTGTGAACCCTAAAATTTAAATTTGAGGGTAACATCCTCAATCTGATTCTGCTTGTTGATGGAACCGTGGAGGAAGCTATGGATTCTTCTTCTTCTTCGTTTTTCACTTTTGTTTCAGTTTAAGTTTCAAGTTTTACTGAGAAAGAAACAGTGTTTCATATTTCAATTTTTCTTGTATTGGGTTCTCTGTTCTTTTTTTAATCTTTTGTTTTTATTTAATTTTATGGGTTTGGAATTGGGGGTGGTGTTTGTGGAGTTCCCAACACAGAGAATCTTAGGTAAATGATGAATGTTTCCATATGTTTGGTCGTTATTATTTTATTGCCTCTATCCCCTAGGAATTTAAAGAAAATTTGATGTTAAATTAGGGTCCGAGTGATTACTCGTTTAATTCCCTTTTAGGGTTTAGAGCAAGTATGCTAAAAAGACTCGTAACTATCTCTCGTTTCATCCCTAGTGTGATTTTAGGAAGATGTTCATCCTTTAGGTATTGGTGGAAAATGAGGCCTTTTTTCATCCTTTGATTTGTTCAGATGAGGTGTTCTTCCCTAATGAGATTCTAGGGAGGTGTTCATCCTTAGTAGAATTATAATGAGGTGATTCTCTTTTGAATTAGTTTGCAAATATTAAATATTTGGTTTTGTTATATAAATAAAATATTCAATTTTTGGTAGTTTAATATTTTTTGTGAGCAAATTGAGTCAAGAAGTCACCAAAGTAACTTCTCTTGAATTGGGCAGTTCATGAAAAATATTGAATGTTAGTGTTTGTGTATATTCATGCGAGTATTAGTCGCCCAAAGGAATATTGAATTGCATACACACATGTAATGATAAACATGTGATAATTATAAGGATTTGCTTTGTCGATGATAAATCAATCCAAAGATTGGTTTGTTGTTGGACGTGCTTTATTGTCAATGTTTGATTATTACAACAAGATACCTCTAGCAGTTAATATTACTGTCCAAATACTTGATATTGATGGTGCATTGGGTATCTTGAGATGGGTTAAACCACTATTTGAATATATATTATTTATTTTTTATATAATGTGAGCATAATTAGTTTAATTGGACTCCCGAACGTGTAAGTGGTTATATTATTGGTTATGCTGAAAGATCCAGGGGATATAAATATTATGATCCCACATTAAAGACAATTTTTTGAGACTGGAACTGCTACGTTCTTTGAGGATATTGAGTTTGGGGGAAGAATAAGATTAAGAACTTCATCTTGGAGGAAGAATCGGTAACAATTTCGAACCGATTCAAACAAGTTACTTTTGATAAAGTAAGTTCTGAACCTCCACAATGCATTGTTAATGAACCCCTTACTCAAGATGATTTGGTTGTTCATGAAGAACAAACTGAAGATCCTCAAGAACCTATGCATCATGAGCCAATAACTTTGTAGAGATCCACTAGAGAAAGAAGAAGTGCTATTTCGGATGATTACATGGTATTTCTTCAGGAACATGAAGATAATAATGGTATGATGGAAGATGACCCAGTTAACTTCCATCAAGCCATGCAAGGTTCTAACTCTGAAAAGTGGATTGAAGCAATGAAGGAGAAGTATAAGTCCATGCAAGACAATAAGGTTATTGGGAACTTGTCCCATTACTAGAAGGTATGAAACTCATTTGGCTTCAAGATGAATATTGTTGATGATTGTATGTATCACAAGTTTAAAGGGAGACAAGTTTAGTCTCAATCAGTGCCCAAAGGGGAATTTGAAAATTGAGGAAATGCAAAAGATTCCCTATGCATCAGCTGTAGGGAGTTTGATGTATGCCCAAGTATGTACGCGTCCAGACATAGCATACATAGTTGGGGTTCTAGGCAGATATTTAAGCAATCCAGGAATAGACCATTGAAAAGCAGCAAAAAGGGTCATAAGATATTTAAAGAGAACAAAAGATTATATGCTCACATATAGGATGTCAGACCAGTTGGAGATCGCTGGTTTTTCTGACTCATATTTTGCAGGATGTCAAGAATTTGTAGCATGCTATGAGGCATCAAATCATGGAATATGGCTGAGAAATTTTGTCATAGGGCTGCAAATTGTGAAAGGCATTGAAAGACCACTTAAGTTATATTGTGACAATAAATCAGCTGTATTGTTAAGGAAAGAGTACAAAGTGGACATATTTCCATAGAACACTTAAGGACAAACTCCATGATAGCATATCCTCTAACTAAAGGACTTCCGCCCAAGGTCTTTCATGAGCATGTTGCTCACATGGGTGTTTTACAGTTTGAGGAATTTGTGGTTTAGTGGGAGTTAGTCATTTTCATATATTTTATGTTCTATGTTTAATTTTATATATGTATACATTGTTTTTTGGACATATTTGGTTATCTATAGATATGTAGTTTTCTTGTTCATTCATTACACTTTGTACATTAAGGATATTATATCGATCTCGATAAGTTAAAGTTTGGACCAGTTGAAAATAGACGTGTACAGATCACCTTCACGTAATTTTTCATGCTACACATTTCATGATGAATCCATGTCATTTGGTTATGTTAGGATGAGTAATCATTGTTGGTTTTAGTTGCGATGATGCAATGAAAAGTTGGTTTGGTTCTATATCCTGATATGATTAATGGACAGGACTTTTGGAGTATGCTAAAGGAATATAATGGCAATTTTGAGCTCATAAAGTCTAACACATTTGTAAGGTTGTAAGGACATATATATTTGTGACCAGTGGGAGATTGTTGGAAAAATTTGGGTCATGTATATATATGATACATAATGAAGGACATATGAAAGGCCCAGCGGAGCAAGCTCTAGTAGAATTGATTAGGGAGATGGAATTGTCCCGGAAGGAAAGTGAAAGTCATTTGAAGGAGACAATCCAAAGACTAGAAGCTAAGAAATCCTAAAGAGAGAGAAGTCGTTCATACTCACCAAGTTCTCAAGAGGAAGAAGATAGAAGATACCATGGAAGGAGGCAATCTAGGCGCATCAACATTCCAAGAAAGAACAACATCAAGATACCCAAGTTCTATGGAGATAATGATCCAGAAGTCTACCTAGACTAGGAGGCTAAAGTGGACCAAATCTTTAATGTAAACCTAGTAGGGGACCAGGAACAAGTAGATTTAGTTGTAGTAGAATTTGAGGGATAGGACATGGCTTGGTGGCATAAGGTTTGTAACGATAATTACCAAGGACCACCCGCGGCTTCTTGGATGGACATTAAACATTTAATGCATGCTAGATTCGTTCCTTCCTACTATAGGAGGGAGCTCCTGTTGAAGCTTCAACGACTTCAACAAGGTAATATGTGTGTGAATGATTACTTCAAGATGCTAGAATCTTTGCTACTTAGTGTCAGTATGCATGATGAAACTAATGAGACTAAGGTAGCTAGGTTTGTTAGTGGTCTTAGAAGAGATATTCAGGAATTAGTAGAATTATACAAATACTCCTCAATTGAAAATGTTTTACATCTTACCCTGAAAATCAAAGTTCAATTGAAAAGAAAAGATGAAGCTAAAAGGAGTTATTCGCATAATGACTACTACAGTTCAAATTTGAAGGACAAGGGCAAGGAAAAGGAAAACCCCGAGTGAAACCCTTCCAAAGCTCTCCAAGAGGTGCCCCCTAAGGGAAACACTTCAAGGAACATCACTACTAACACCTCCGCACCTCAAAGGACTAGTTCCATAAAATGTTTCAAATGTCTTGGATATGGGCACATTGCTTCAAACTGTCCTACCAAAAGGACTATGATTTTGAGCGCAAACGGAGATGTTGAGAGTGAACATTTCTCCTCTAAAGAGAACTCTTCTGAACACTTTTCCTTAAGCGATAAAGAGATCACACCTTGTGAAGACGATTTGTTAATATTTAGGCAGATGTTGAGTCAAGTCCAGAAGGATCTTGACAATAGTCAAAGAGAAAACATTTTTCACACCCGCTGCCTTATTAATGACAAATTATGTTTACTCATCATCGATGGGGGAAGTTGTGTGAATGTTGCTAGCACGAGGTAGTAGACAAGCTTGGTTTGTCTACTACTCCTCATGCCAAGCCATACAAGCTTTCCTAGCTTAGTGAGGAAGGCAAGAGAAATGTTAATAAACAAGTCCTCATTAGCTTTGTGATTAGGAACTATAAAGATGAAGTTCTTTATGATGTTGTGCCAATGGAAGTGTCCCATATGTTACTTGGTAGGCCGTGGCAATTTGATAAACAAACTTTTCATGACGGCTATACCAACAAGTTTTCTTTTAACTTCCAAGGGTGCAAGATCACTTTGAAATCCCTTTCCCCTCAAGAAGTTTGTAAGGACCAAGAAAAAATGCAAAAAAAGAGAAAAGAAGAAAATGAAAAAAAGAGAAGGGGTCAACCTCCAAGGCGAAAGGCATCATGATCTCCCACAAGGGGATTAAAAAGGTACTTTTAGCTCATAAACCCCTACTCTTAACATATCCTCCTTTAGGTTCTTTCCCTACATTTCATGAACAATCTCCAAGTTTGTCCAATAGTCTAGAATTAGTATTGGATGAATTTCAGGATGTTTTTCAAGAACCTCCTAAGGGGCTTCCACCTCTAAGGGGGATCGAACATCAAATAGATTTCTTACTTGGTTCATCCATTCCTAACCGACCGACTTATAAGGCAAACCTAGAAGAGCCTAGAGAGATCCAAAGGCAAGTCGAAGAATTAAAAGTTAAGGGTTGGGTCCAAGATAGCATGAGTCCCTGTGCAATGCCGGTAATTCTCGTCCCTAAAAAGGATGGGAGTTGGCAGATGTGCACGGACTTTAGGGCAATCAATAATATAACTGTTAAGTATAGGCACCCAATTCCGAGGCTGTATGACTTGCTAGATGAGTTACATGGAGCTTCCGTGTTTTCCAAAATTGATCGGAAGAGTGGATATAATCAAATTAGAATCAAAGAAGGAGATGAATGGAAAATCGCTTTCAAGACCAAATTTGGACTATACGAATGATTGGTCATGCCCTTTGGCCTAACCAATGCTCCGAGTACATTCATGTGGCTAATGCATCACGTGCTCCGGTCTTTTATAGGCAAGTTTGTAGTGGTATACTTTGATGACATCTTAGTCTATAGCTTGTCTGAGGAAGAGCATGTGCATCATCTTAGGAATGTACTTGAAACCCTTAGGAAAGATACCTTGTATGCAAATAGGGAGAAGCACATTTTTGACGTGGATCATGTATTCTTCCTAGGGTTTGTAGTGAGTTCAAATGGAGTCCAAGTGGACGAAGAGAAAGTGACAACAATTAGAGATTAGCCAACTCCCACAAATGTGAGTAAAGTGAGGAGTTTTCATGGGTTGACTAGTTTCTATAGAAGATTTGTTAAAGATTTTAGTACAATTGCGACCCCTTTGAATGAAATAGTGAAGAAGGTTGTGGGTTTTCAATGGGGCAAGGATTAAGAAAATGCTTTTCTAACACTTAAAGAAAAATTGATCAATGCACCACTCCTAGCCCTTCCCAACTTCACAAAGTTATTCGAGGTTGAGTGTGATGCTTCAAATATAGGCATTGGGGTAGTCTTGCCTCAGGAAGGCCACCTCATAACTTACTTCAGTGAGAATCTGAAAGGGAGTAATCTCAATTACTCCACCTATGACAAAGAGTTGTATGCTCTTGTTAGGGCTTTACAAACTTGACAACATTATCTTCTTCCAAAGAAGTTTGTGGTCCATAGTGATCATGAATCCCTTAAATTTTTGAAAGGCCAAAGTAAGCTTAGCAAGAGACATGCTAGGTGGGTAGAGTTCATTGAGCAATATCCCTATGTGATCAAACACAAGCAAGGGAGGAGTAACATAATGGCTGATGCTCTATCAAGAAGACATACTTTGTTAAGCATTTTAGAAACAAAATTTTTAAGCTTTGATCATATTCGGGAACTGTATCCTAGAGATGACGACTTTTCCAAGATTTACAGTGAATGCCTAAAGGGGGGTCATAAGGACTTTTACATTCATAAGGACTATCTTTTCAAAGGAAAAAGGATTTGTGTACCCCAGGGGTCCTTGAGGGCTTCACTTGTCAAGGAGTCTCATGAGGGTGGTTTAATGGGACAATTTGAGGTGTCTAAGACTTTAAAAATCCTTAGTGAACACTTTTACTGGCCACACATGCAAAGGCATGTTGAAAAATTTTGTGAAAACTGCATTGCATGTAAGAAAGCCAAGTCTAAGGTCAACCTCATGGACTTTACACCCCTTTGCCCATTCCTACTTTGTCTTGGGTAGACATATTCATGAATTTTGTACTTGGGCTACCAAGGACAAAGCAAGGAATGGATTTCATCTTCGTGGTAGTGGATCGATTTTCAAAAATGGCCCATTTTATTCCTTGCCACAAGATGGATGATGCATGCCTAGTTGCAAATATCTTCTTTAGAGAAGTTGTTAAATTGCATGGGATACCTAGGACAATTGTATCTGATAGAGATACTAAGTTCTTGAGTCACTTCTGAAGGACACTATGGGGAAAACTTGGAACTAAACTCCTTTTTTTGACCACTTGCCACCCCCAAACAGATAGTCAGACAGAAGTGGTGAATAGAACTTTGTCTCAACTATTAAGATGCATGATTTCTAGGAACCCTAGAGAGTGGGAGAATATAATTCCACATGTAGAGTTTGCATATAACCGGGTGGTTCATTCCACTACCTCTCACTCTCCTTTTGAGGTTGTTTGTGGATTTAATCCCTTAACACCTTTAGACCTCCTTCCTCTACCTACCCATGAAGCTTGGACTAACCAAGATGGTC
Source organism: Sphenostylis stenocarpa (assembly GCA_963425845.1). Classification (NCBI taxonomy): domain Eukaryota; kingdom Viridiplantae; phylum Streptophyta; class Magnoliopsida; order Fabales; family Fabaceae; genus Sphenostylis; species Sphenostylis stenocarpa. The sequence continues at coordinate 7,924,325 of OY731401.1, forward strand.
TAGAAAAATCTAAGATCATTAAGGACCTGCATGCCCGAGTTAGAGCCAACATAGAGAGGAAAGTAGGTCAGTATAGCAAGTATGTCAATAAGGGAAGGAAGGAAGTCATCTTCCAACCTGGAGATTGGGTATGACTTCACTTGAGAAAGGAACGGTTCCTAACTCAAAGGAAGTCTAAACTCAACCCTCGAGGTGACAAAACTTTCCAAATAGTTAGGAAAATAAACAACAATGCATATGAGTTAGATCTACCAGCCGAATATAACATTAGTAACTTTTTTAATATTGGTGATATTACCCCTTTTGATGCAGGTTTTGCAAATTTGTGGGTGAATTCTTTCCAAGGAGGGGAGGATGATGAGTCCCTAGTTACCCCGGAGGCGGGAGAGGTTATCCCTAGAAGGATTACTAGAAGCATGACTAGAAGGGAGACCTCCTCTTCACTTTCCATTTTGAATTTACTTAGTATTTTTATTTAGTATTTTCTTTTTCTAAGTTTTTCACTTATTTTCGCTTTCCTTTTGTAGGCTCACTTTTTGCACATCCTTTTTGAACAATACCACCTCTTTTTGGTGGAAAAGAAGCATTGAATTAATAGGATACATGCATGAGCAACCCAAAGGTGTAAGACACTCCTTTTTCATGTCTTACACCACTTTTTGGAGAGGAAAAAGCTTAGGATGTGGGATTGGTAGGCTTGGGACAACCCAAAAGGAAGTACACCTCTTTTTTTATGTTCTCCACACCTTTAGAGGTATTTTTGGTGGACTAGGACGAATTTAACATATTTGGACCATGGGGACTCTAGCCTTTAGGTTTAGGTTAAGTTTATGTCTATTTTTTGTATTTTCATCTAGGTTCCTCCCTCAAAAGCCTATAAATAGAAGGCTGCCCCTCATGTAATGAGGTTAAAGATTTATGAAAAGTTTGTCAGGTTTCTTAGAGTGTTCCATCTCTTTGAGTGTTTTATCTTGAACCTTGGTTCCAGTGGCGACAACTACCACTTATCTAGGGTGACTCATCCCCTAGTGGCGTGCCAACACTCCACCATCACCATACTTCTCTTCTCTTCCACTTTTCTTTTTTATTTCTTCACTTCATTGATTTATCCAAGGGGCTGGTCCATTTTTTCAGCCCTTGTCTTTATTCTTTCATAGTTTCATTCCACCTCTTCCTCCCTCCATAATCCTTGGAAATGAACCTTCACATCTAGATAGACAACTATCTTAATGTCCAGTGGGAATTTCCTTGTGTTTGCTTACTTTATTGCTTAAAATTCTGCAACTTATCTTCTTAATTATGCACCTTACTTTATTTTACATCAAGTGGGATAATTTATATGATGATAGGAATAAAAATATTTTGGAATAGGTTAGAAGGAATATTATGTCTATCCTAGAAAACATATATCAATAAAGTATTAGAGAGATTCAACATAAAAAAGTATTTAGCATCGCTCGTTGCAGTTTAGAAATGTTGGATCTTTCGAGGGAAATTTACTGGGGAGAAACAATAATAATGAGATATGAGTCCAACACATATAAGAGATTGACATCGCTCTCAACCCAAAACCTTAAGGCATTAGGTTATGGGTTTTTCTTCCTTATATGTTGCTCAACTTTCTCATTTTCACTCAATGTGAGACTTAACTCACATTTGGATTACCCCTTCAAGTGTAAGTCCCTTCACATTGGTACATCCCTTCAAGTTCACTAGTGACCCTTCTAAATACCGTAGTTCATCATAACGGGATACGCTTACCTAACCCACTGGCAGGAAGACTTTCGATACAAGGACCACTTTCAAATTGTTAGTCACCATACAAACCATCAGCTCTAATACCACTTGTTGGGTCTTTAGAGGGGGAATTCACTGGAGAGAAACAATACCAATGAGATATGAGTCCAACACATAAGGAATTGACACCACTCTTAATCCAAAACTTTAGCAAGAAAGGAGACATTTTTAGTCTTGCTCAATATCTTAAGAATGATTTGGAAATTAAAAAGATAAGTTCATACCTATACTCGATCAACATAAGTTTTGTAGTTAAAATGTTAAAAAAATATCAAAATAATCTAACAAATGAAATATTGAAAAGCTGCAATTTAGGATACTTAATTCTTCTTTAAGAACTTAATTCTTCACATGTGAACCATTATTAGATGTTGATAGAATAAAATGTAAATATTTGTTTTAAAAAAACCTAACAACTTAAATTAGTCAAATACTTACCAAATTTTGACAAGTGGCATAAACAAAAAATTAGGCCGGAAGATCATGCTAACTGCATTTCAATATATAATAATAAAATATTACTATTACCTATAAAATAGTATATAAATAAATATTATTATATATAAATATTAAATATATATATATATATATATATATATATAATTTATTATCTAAAATATTAAGGAAGAGACTTATTATAAGACTACTCTATTTTTTTACATCTCGTTAAGTGGTAAAAAGTTGATATAATTATGCCTTGAATTGTTATGAAACCACTTAACTTATGTTAATTCTAATATATTTTTCTCCCAATATAAGATGAATTCGAGAATACCTTGATACAAAAGGAAGGAGCATAATTGTCAGCATAATTAGAGTAAAATTGAAAGAAAGAAGAGCGCTTAAGCGAATAAATGATGCGAGGCCCGACCCAAATTCTCTTATAAAAAGATAAGTTGTGTTTTGATAAAAGGAAGCAGTCTTGGAGGAGAAGAGGCACGACTACTGTTAAGGTTTTGTCCAATCTTCATCAATTCTTCTTCATCAATTGAAGCATTGTAATGGCCAACATGAGTGGCTAACTTCATTCTCTTAGGATTCAGTGCACTTCCTTTGAACTCTTTTGTATCATGGTGATATTTTGATATATTAATCTATGCTTTGATGTTGTTATTCTTATCCTTTATGTTTTGGAATGATTTATTCTTGATTGTTTGAAGTATGATTGGAAAATATATCTTGAACTCTAGATCACGATAAGAATATTTGTTACGTTAATTGCCAGGAATGGAATGAATGTATCAATTGCTTAACACCCTAACCCTAATGCTGGAAAATCTGTTTATTGTGTGAGGAATCAACATTTATTAGGTTTTCTTATGAATTTCATGTGTGAGGAATCAACATGGATTATTTGAGTAGGTGGCATCAACATTGTTAGGTTAATTGACGTTCTTAATTGATTTAGACATTACAAAAGAGGGATAAGGAAGGAAGCTAATCCTAAGTACCTTTAATTGATATTTTCTCAACAATTTACAAGTCTTTGTCATTTAATTTCAATTCAACTCTTATTTGCAAAACCTAATCTGTTTTAATCTACTTAGTAAGCATAATTGGGAATTTCCATTGAAACTGTTCCTCGTGTGATCGACTTTTATTTAATCGAAATATTATACAGCGATTGATAATTTGGTACGCTTGCCAATAATTCAACAAGTATTTCTGGCGCCGTTGCCGGGGAACAGTGTTCTTTGAGAATTCTTTGTTTAGCTTATTGAGTATTTTATTTTTATTTCTATTTTTTTATTATCATTATCATTATTATTATCATCATCATTATTATTATTATCATTATTATTATTATCATTATTATCATTATCATTATTATCATCATTATTATTATTATCATCATTATTATCATCATTATTATCATTATCATTATCATTATTATTATCATTATTATTATTATTATTATTATTATTATTATTATCATTTAGTTTTTAGTTTGTGCTAATATTTGCTTGAGTTACTCTTTTGATTTATGTGTTTAAGAGGACAGGTATCTTCAGAGCAGTTAAAATTTAATCCAGAAATTGAAAAAATAGCTCGGAGGAACCGGGGTAGAAGAAGAAGGGAAACTCAAGAACAAGCCACAAGAGAATCTGCTAATTCTTCTTTCACACTTGATTTACTAGACCCAATTATAGAAGATATGGCAGAAGAAAATCCAAATCCAAATCAAAATCCAAATGCAAATCCACCTAGAAGAACTCTTAGAAATTGTGCTATGCAGCAAGGTCCAAGACATTTTTTCCAGCATTGTCATTCCGGATGATCATACATTGCAGATGAATCCATCTTTCTTAAGCTTGATTAGTGCTCATCAATTCACTGGATTGGATCATGAAGACCCTTATATTCATTTGTCTACTTTTTATGAGTTGATTGGTACCATGGGATTTAGAGCAACAAATCTTGAATCTGCATATTTGATATTATTTCCTTTTTCTTTGGCAGGTAGGGCAAAAGAATGGCTCGAAAGCACATCCTAATCAGAGTTTGACTAATTGGAGTAAGTGTAGAAGAGAAGTTTCGAACAGATTTTTCCCACCATCCCGCTACATCAAAGCCAAATCGACATCACTTCTTTAGACAAGGAGCGAGATGAGCAATTTTGTGAAGCATGGGAGAAATTTAAATCACTGTTGAGAAGTTGCCCAAATCATGGATTTGATGACGTTTCTCAGCTTGAATATTTTCTATACTGGCTTGCGACATGATGCAAAGATGTTATTAGAGGCTGCAAGCAAGAGGATCTATGTTGGATGTAGAAATTGATCATGCCACCGGAATTATTGATGCACTAGCCTTTACAGACCAACAGGCCCAACATGATAGACATCCAATTCAAAGGAAAGGAGTCCTTGAACTTAACACCACAGATGCTCTCTTAGCCCAGAATAAAATTTTGACCCAACAAATTGAAGCATTGAACTAGAAAATAGAGAAATTACCTCATCAAATGCACACAGTACAAATTATTCCTAATCAACAGATGAGTTGTGATTTGTGTGGAGGTGATCATTCAAATGAACAATGCTCTTATCAAGGCAACATTCAGCAAGAAAAAGCTAATTATATGGGGGCCCAAGGTAGTGGTCAAGGCAGACAAGGTAATTTTCCTAATCTCAATAATTATCAGAATAATTTTGCACAAGGATGGAAAGGGAATCAAAATCAAAATCAAAATTTTGGGTGGAACCAAGGTGTTAGCTCATCTACTAGACAACCTGCATTTCAACAACAGTCATATCAGCAACCTCCATATCAACAGCAGCAACAACATTATCCTTCAGTTCCTGACAGAATAAGTAAATTGGAGGATATTGTAGAAAAATTTATGCAAAGCACTATGGTTAATCAGAAAAATATTGATGCTTCATTCAGAAATATAGAGACCCAAATAGGTCAACTGGCTAAGCAATTATCTGAGCAGCAACAAGGAGGACAATTTTCAGTTAACACACAAACCAACCCCAGGGAGCAATGCAATTCAATAACTACAAGGAGTGGAAAAGTTGTAGGTAAGGGGATTGGTGACAATATAGTTGTTGAAGAAGAAGTTTTGGTAAAAGAAGATGAAGAGCAAGAAGATGAGAATAATAAAGAAAAATATATTCCTAATAAGAAGAATGAAGAGAAGATAGAAAAAGGAGGGAGTCAAAAACCATTTGTAGAGAAGTTACCGTATCCCAAGGCTCCTTCACAAATAGATAAAGAAAGACAGTTTGCAAGATTCATGGATATTTTCAAGCATTTACAGATTAATATTCCATTTATGGAAGCTATGGAGCAGATGCCGACTTATGCAAAATTCATGAAAGAGTTGTTAACTAAGAAAAGGAGATTTACTGCAGGAACAGTGCTAGAAGCAGGATGCAGCGCTATAATTCAGAAATCATTACCTCAAAAGTCCAAGGATCCTGGCAGTTTCACTATACCAGTCACAATTGGGACGTTACAAGTAGGTAAGTCATTACTTGATTTGGGTGCTAGTATAAATCTAATGTCTTTGTCTATGCTTAAAAGAATAGGAGACTTGGAAGTAAAGTCTACAAGAATGACATTACAGCTAGCTGACAGATCTCTAAAGATTCCTTATGGAGTAGCAGAAGATGTTTTAGTTAGAGTGGAAAAATTCATATTTCTTGTTGATTTTGTGATTATGGACATGGAGGAAAATGAGGAAGTCCCATTGATCCTGGGAAGGCCATTTATGAAGACTGCCAAAGTAATTATAGATGTTGACATGGGCAAGTTGAAAATTAGAAGTGGAGATGATGAAGTTAATTTTAATCTGTTTGAAGTTGTACAACAACCGGAAGACAAGAAAGATTGTCTCAGAATAGACACTTTGGAGGAATTAACCATCTCAACTGAAAAACAAGATTACAAGCATGTTGCACAACCCCAAAGACATCTTAGTCTGACTATGAAGGAAGTTATTCAAAGAGAGGTACTGAAACCTCCTAAAGTAGGTATGATTTATCCAATCTCTGACAGTTGTAAGGTTATTCGCAATGAAAAGAATAAATTCGTTCCCACAAGTACAGTTAAGGGATGGAGAATGCGTATATATCACCTTGATCACTCGCTTGCATGAGCCCTAAAGAAAATAGGTGTCAAGCTGAAGACGTTAAACAAGCGCTCCTAGGAGGCAACCCAATATTTTGAATTTGTTTTTTTTTTCTTCTTTTTGCAGTTTAAGTTTGTTTTGTGCATTTTTTCTTCCTTAGGTTCTTTCTTTGCAAGATTGCTCCAGGTACACAGTGCACTTCTCCTCAAGACTTTGAAACCTTACTTCAATAGCCTGGGGACAGTCCAACTTTTCTGGAGGGGGTGAGAAAGTCTGTAGCTGAGGCTGAGGCACAAGATAAGGAGTACATGATAAGTGAAGAAAATGAGGGAGGAAACTTACTTTACTTTTAATGTTTTTAATTTAATGTTTTTAATTGCTTTATTTTAAATTTTGAATTCCCTTGTTATCCCATAATTTATTTTAGAGTCATATATGAGATTATTGCTTATTGTCTAATTCAAATCTAGAACATGAAAAATAATTTTGAGTATGATAGTGAAAAGGAATTGATGAGGAAAATTATGAATTAACTGAATTGGAGAAGCTAGCCAAAACCCAGGTGAGCAGAGTACCACAAACAGATAAATTGAGTGTCAACACTTTGTGATGATAACTGATATTGGTTGATTCTTTGATGTGATTACATGTTAGCAAGACTTGAAAATGATAAAGGCAATTTTTCTTTGTAGTAGATATAACCCAGAGCCAAATAGCCAACCATGCATTAATTATAGGACATCCATTTGAACCCCTTCTGAGCCAAAAAAATAATATTGTTTCTTAAACAGAACCCTTAAGCATAAACACTATTTATCTACCTTCCTATATTTGAGAAAGGAAATGAGTATGAATGTCACTATTTTTCTTATTGTTGGGTATTGTTATTGTTGTCCTACAGGTATTGTTGGAGTGTTATTGTTAAAAAAAAAAGTGTGTAAAGAAAAAGGAAAAGCAAAGCTTAAAAATTTGCAAAACCAAAAAAAAAAAAGGATACATGCAAAAAAAAAAAAAGTCAAAAGGGGGATAATAACTTGTGAGATTATTAACTCATTGTCATTGTGTTAGGGACAAAAACATAAAGTTTGAAACCTGACTTGAGGAATTGTTAATCAAGAATCATTCATATGAGTTGAATTTCTCAAATATTTTTGTATATCCTAGAAAAACCAATAACTCTTTCTTAGCCCAGCCCCATTACAAGCCTCAAAAGACCTTTTGATTTAAGTCTTGTTTAACAATTGTTGATTGCTTGAAGATGATTATCAATATTGGATTGTCTAAATGAAGTGATTGAATGAGATAAACACTTACCTGTGAGAATTAGAGATGAGTATATATAACTCTATTTGAGAGATCATGCTTCTCTGAGGATAGTTGAGGACTAATTATTCTTTGTTGGTTTCTATAACTTGAATGCTTATGTGTTCTATTTTTATTTGGAGTTGTGAGCATCACCTCTGAAATTTTTTATGTTGTGGTTCTAGAAGAGAAAAAGATAATAGGTGATGATTTTGTTTTGGAAAAATTACTTTGCTTGGGACAAGCAAGATTCTAGGTTGGGGGGAGTTGTTAAGTGGTAAAAAGTTGATATAATTATGCCTTGAATTGTTATGAAACCACTTAACTTATGTTAATTCTAATATATTTTTCTCCCAATATAGGATGAATTCGAGAATACCTTGATACAAAAGGAAGGATCATAATTGTCAGCATAATTAGAGTAAAATTGAAAGAAAGAAGAGCGCTTAAGGGAATAAATGATGCAAGGTCCGACCCAAATTCTCTTATAAAAAGATAAGCTGTGTTTTGAGAAAAGGAAGCAGTCTTGGAGGAGAGGAGACACGACTACTGTTACGGTTTTGTCCAATCTTCATCAATTCTTCTTCATCAATTGAAGCATTGTAATGGCCAACATGAGTGGCTAACTTCATTCTCTTAGGATTCGGTGCACTTCCTTTGAACTCTTTTGTATCATGGTGATATTTTGATATATTAATCTATGCTTTGATGTTGTTATTCTTATCCTTTATGTTTTGGAATGATTTATTCTTGATTGTTTGAGGTATGATTGGAAAATATATCTTGAACCCTAGATCACGATAAGAATATTTGTTACGTTAATTGCCAGGAATGGAACGAATGTATCAATTGCTTAACACTCTAACCCTAATGCTGGAAAATCTGTTAATTGTGTGAGGAATCAACATTTATTAGGTTTTCTTATGAATTTCATGTGTGAGGAATCAACATGGATTATTTGAGTAGGTGACATCAACATTGTTAGGTTAATTGACGTTCTTAATTGATTTAGTCATTACAAAAGAGGGATAAGGAAGGAAGTCAATCATAAGTACCTTTAATTGATATTTTCTCAACAATTTACAAGTCTTTGTCATTTAATTTCAATTCAACTCTTATTTGCAAAACCTAATCTATTTTTATCTACTTACTAAGCATAATTGGGAATTTCCATTGAAACTGTCCCTCATGGGATCGACTTTTATTTAATCGAAATATTATACTGCGATTGATAATTTGGTACGCTTGCTAATAATTCAACAACATCCCATTTATTTTTATTCGAATATTTTTCTATTATTTATATTATCATTTTCAGAAACTTTTCTATTATCTATATTCTTATTTTCTTATACTAACTTAAGAATCAAATATGGATATAAATAGATATATTTTGTCAACTTTATTTGTTCTTGTAATATTTTAGTAAGAATAAAATATAACGATATACAGTGGCCGATAAGAAAAGAGTTAACATAATTGTCAGAAATAACAAAAATACTGTTAAGATTTTACTACAGATTAACAGAAAATTCTCAAGAATAAAATACCCGTCAATCATATAAGAATATTATAATACTTTCAATTTAAAATCTTAAAATAATATATTTATAAATATTTTTTATTATGAGACTTTAAGGTATACTTAAATTCTAATAAATACTACATTAAAAAATGACAGTGATTTAACTATCATGTTACGTAAAGAGAAGAGACGTGTATTTTGGAGTAAGAAAATATTTTGCATTAAAAATTGAGAATTCGAAGAAGTTATTTTAAGCTGTTAGCACTATATTAGTCAAAGATGTTATTAACAGAATATTTTTATCAGTAGGAAACGAACAAAATGTTTGAATCTATTATTAATTATACGGATTAGATGTATTTTTCACTAATGTATTTTTTGTAAAACTTGATTTTGATTTTAAAATTTGAGATTTTTTTTTATTTTAAAAAACTGAATTGAAACTTCAAATTTAAAATTGCGAGTTTAATTTTTGTTCTATTTGTGAAAGTTAAAATATATATTTATTATTATATATGTAGTTATATATTTTATTAGTCATTTTATATATTTAGTGAAGGTAACAAATTATCATAAATTTAAATATTAAAATTAAAATAATATATTTCAAAAAAAAAATGAGAATCGATTAAATCAATTTAAAAATAAAAATCTAAAAGTAATAAAAAAAACTATACTCATGTCTTTGATTTCTCGGTAAATTAATTGTAGGCATGACAACGGCGGGGCGCGGCGGGTGGGGCGGGGCGGGTTTTACCTCCCCGATCCCCGTCTCCGACTTTTTAACCATCCTCATCCCCAGGTGATGGATCTTGACCATTGATCTTGGGGGCCAAATAATATATTATTAATAAATAATAAATAAATATAAAAAGAAGAAAGAAGATGAAAGGATAAAAGGATAAAATTGTAGATATATATTCAAATATATTAAATGATCATTAAGTTTGAGGGGGACATAAATTACATGCGAGTTACAAAATTGAGGAGGGGCTGAGAGGATAGAATTGTAAATATACAAGTAAATATATTAAATGTTTATTAAGTTTGGAGGGGCCAAAATCATAAATTACATGGGAGTTATAAAACTTTGGGGGGGTCACGGCCCCCCCTCAACTCTCAAGAAGATCTGCCACTGCCCGTCCCCGCCTCGATCCCGTCGGGGTTAGAAATTAAGTCTTCATCCCGTCCTCGCTGGGTTTCGGGTTCCCTGCTCCTATCTCATCCTCAATTTATATTATTTTTAAAAGATAATTATATTTATAATAAATTAATTTTACTATGTATTTTTTATATATAAATAAATATTTATAATTTATAATTATTATTAATTAAATATATATTTTAATTTATTATATTTATATTAAAATATGTATATAAAAGAAATATTTAATTATTTTTTATTTATATATATATAGAATATTTATAACATTATTATTATTATTATTATAACACTGTATTCAAATATTTGAATACTTATAACATTATTATTATTATAATATTATATTTAAACATTTGATTACATATATAAATTAATTCATTTTTAAGTTGTCATTTAAAAATATGAAATATATAATTTATAAGAAAATATTTAATAAGTTAATTCTTATTTAATTAGTTCGAAGTAATAAAAGTTTAAATTATCAATTCCTTTTAATATTTTAAAATATAATTATTTTATTAATATAAAATTTGATATATGATAAATAAGAATAATAAGATAAAAAAGTATGACATAATAAAACCTAATAAATATAAATTATAAATAAAATAATATTAGTTATTACTAAGATTTATGTAAAATATTTAGAAAAATATAAAAAAGAAAAAGAATTAACTTTGTGTTCATCAAATTGGTTGAAAAGATAAAAAAAACAAATTGATGGAAAAGATTAAGAAAATGTGAAAAATAGAAAGGTAAGAGAGAATAATGTAATAAATTAATTAATATAAAAGATAAAAAAATTAAAAAATGGGTAGAAGAAAAATAAAAATGGTGAAATATAAAAAAATGACCTTATATGTAATAGAAATAGAAAAGGAAATACTTTTAAAATATTAATATTTTAAAATTTAAAATTTAAATTTAAATATAAAGTCGGGGACGGGGACGGGGACGAGATCGGGGTGAGGATTGCATTACTCATCCTCGTCCCCGCCCTGGTCAACTTCGGGTTTTCCCAGTCAAACTCGGGACGGGGATGGGTCGGTTCCCACGGATACGAGTTTAATTGTCATTCCTAATTAATTGACATCCCAGATGTGCTTATTTTACTACATTTCTTTTGAAAAATTCTACTAAACTAATTTGGTGATTAGGTGTGATTTTAAATGTTAACTTTCTTACTATTGTTATGTCATGATCAAGACAAAATTTATGAAATAAACATGTAAATATAATATCTTAAAATTATGTGAAATGAATATGCAAATATAATAATTTATTATAAGTTAAATTATAAGAATTTATTTTCGTGTATACATTTTAAATATATAAAACTAAAAAAAAAACATAAAACAGTCTTTAAATATCTATTGTATCATGTTAATTTTTCTTCTTCTTTAATCTTTGTCGCCAGATGTCTTCGTCGGATTTGACATAAAATTAATCTTTTTATTGTTGTTTGCACATTTGGCTCCTTCGAGTGTATGTGTTTATGATTTTTTATATAAATTAAAAAGTAAAAATAATTTTACATTGTTTAAAATAAAAAAATTGTATTTCTACTTTGATTAAATACTTCTACTAAAATATTATTAGTATTTTATTATATTTTTATTTCAAGAAATACTAAAAATACCGACAATCAAAATCATGTCGATAATAAGAAAAATTTGTCGGTAAATAAATATTACCGATGGAATTTTGACTGACCAAAAATCTGTCAAAAATTAAGATTGTCTTTAAATATCTATTGTATCATGTTAATTTTTCTTCTTCTTCAATCTTTATGGTTCTTTGTCGCGAGATGTCTTCGTCGGATTTGACATAAAATTAATCTTTTTATTGTTATTTGCACATTTGGCTCCTTGGAGTGTATGTTTTATGATTTTTTATATAAATTAAAAAGTAAAAATAATTTTACATTGTTTAAAATAAAAAAATGTATTTCTACTTTGATTAAATACTTCTACTAAAATATTATTAATATTTTATTATATTTTTATTTCACTACAAGAAATACTAAAAATACTCGATCGCGTCAAAAATCTGATCGATAATAACAAAAATCCGTCATGTGTAAATATTGTCCATCGATAATATTTTTATTATTTATAGTCTATATATTTAGAGCCCCAAAATTGTCATTGGCGAAATTGAACCAAGTACCTTAGAATTTGAGACTAATACTCCAACCACTAAGCTACTAGAATTTTTTTATAATAATTTACAAATAAATTATATTTATATACAAATAAATATATATTCATGTAAATATATAAATATAAATATATTTATATATTTTAATATATCTATATATAATTAAATATTTATTTTTTAAAATTATTTAATTTAATAAATTATTATAAATTAATCTAATTATGATTAAATTAAATTATGAAATAAAAAATATTTAATTTTTTAATTAGATGAATAATTAATTTATTAGAATATAATTTTACCGATGGATATATCCGTCTGTAACTAATTGTTAATTTGCCGATGAATTTACCGATGAAAATATTCGTCGGTAACTAATTGTTAATTTGTCGATGAATTTGCCGATCGAAATATCCGTCGATAAATAATTGTTAATTTACCGACAAATTTACCGACAGATTTACCGATGGATATATCTATCGGTAACTAATTATTATTTTACCGATGGATATATCCGTCGGTAAGACCAAATTCCACAAATGTTTTATATCTGTCGGTAATGACTCATTTTCGATGGCTACATATTCGTCAGTAAAAATCCGTCGAAATATGTTATTTTCTTGTAGTGTTTGATATATATTATACATATATAATAAATATTCGTAAAAGCTCTAAAAATTCTAAAATCATGTAACAAGAGAATGAAAATAAAATTGAATATGTGGGAAAGAATATATGTGAAGTTTGAGGTTTTAGTAATGAGAAAAAAGACGTTGAAAGAAAAATTTATGAAAATTTTAGAATTTAACATAATAAATTCAAAACAATTTATATAAGAAGTATTTTTTATACTAATATTTTATGTTGTTGATTTTAAAATTTTAAAATTTTATATATTGTTTATATACTAATATTAGTAATTGATATAAGAAGTATTGTTTTTATATTAGTATTTTAAAATTTTTTAAATTATATATATTTTTTAAAAGATACCTTATATGAATATTTATTAAATTTTTAATCATTAATTAATATTTTTTATTAAATAAATTAAAAAATTATTATTATTATTTATGTGTTAAAATACTTAATTTATAATTTAAACTTAATTTGAAAATGTTTACTTTTTAAATTATAATATAAAGTATATTTATATATTTTAACAATATAATTAAAAATATTAGTATTTTAAATCATAATTTATTTCCTTTTTAATGTTAAATATCTTTTGAAAAAATAGATTAATAACTAATTAGAGGTGTTTCGATTAAGGATTGAGAGTGTCCCGGTCTTATATGCGTTGTGATAATATTGTTAGGGCTAATTTTTACATCTAAGATATTGTCCGTCTTGGAACTCTTGTCCGTCACGATTATATCCTTAAAAGACGTATCGTGGGTTAAAGAAGAGAGTGTATTTAAATTATCTTTGATTTTGACTTCTAAACGATGTGAGACTTCATAAACATATAAGAAGAAGATGAGATAAAGTAATAGATAAATCTATAAAACTTAGACTATTTTATCATCTTTAACTATGACTAATTAATTACGTTAATAAAGACTTGAAAATAAAAGTTACAAAATAAACAGGAAAGAAATTAAGGAGAATTCTATCTTAAGATAAAACCTTGATAAATAATTTTTTTACATTAAAATAATATTTTATTAAAAAATAATAAAATAATATAAAATATTTTTTATTTAATATATTTAATTATTTATTTTAATATTTATAAAAGAAACTAAAATTATAAATATGTAAATAAATATATTTTATAATTTTAAAATTTAAAATTTAAGATTAAAATTATAAATATATAATAGATTAAAAATTTTGGATGGTGAACCCTCATTTTATCATTTTGCTTTGTAAAATCGAATTATGTTTTTTTTTTTTACCTACACTGTGCATAATACTAATAGACACTGTAATAGCAGGTTATGCTCTCATAGTTATTTAACGGCCTAATTATTTAAGGCATGAACGAGAATCCAATTTGGTATAAATAGGTGGTAGGTGACCACTAATAATAAATGGACAATTAGTTTAATAATATAAGCATAAACTATTATTATTATATTATTATTAAAACTAATTATTGTATGGATGAAAAGTTAATTAAATTTTTTATTACCAACTATTATTCTCATTCCTTTAATAATTTGTTAGGGATGCTTTTTTGGGGAAATTAAAAAACAAAATATTGGTGAAAAGAAAAATACTGCTCTCTCACAAATTAAGTGGTCTTCTTCTCTGTTTCTCCAACAGCCCAATTGAAATTGAACTTCAATGCAGCAATCTAGTGAATTCCAAGCCCAAATTTGTTCTCAACATAAGAGAGCGCATGCCAGCGCAGTCCCAATCCTCTTCAATTTGAAGCACAAAAACAAAATAAATGATTTAGTTTATTGTTCAATTTTAAAACTAGTTTTAATAATAATTTTCAAAAACTATAAATCTTAAAAAATTGTTTAATAACTTTACTTTGATGGGAAAGAATAGGAACAATCACAACAACAAAAATAATTGAAACTATTTAATTAGAAAATTAAATAAAAGTAGAAAATTAAAAATAGGAAAAATATTTAATTAATTTTTAATGTAAAACTAAAAATTATTTTTAAAAACAATAAAAGAAATCATACACTTAAATATATAGATGAAGAAATGGGCTTAACCAGTAAACCTGTATAAAAAATAATTAGTAAATGTTGATAATTTTAGTTTGTCAATTTATTTTGGTCTATATCGCCTAATTTTTTTTTATTTTTTTTATAAAGTAGATAATACTTTATCCTTTTATATAAGTCTAAATAATACCTAATATTTTCCGTGAGTAATAAATATAATTAGATTTTTGTGATTTAATTATGAGCTTAGCTGTTATAAGTCAATTCAGTATGTCTTACTTAAAGATGGTCTTTAATTCGTTTCATGTCATTAGATGAGACACCAAACCATCTCATGTATAGCATTAGCTTATGGGCACCAAACTCTCTAATAATTGAATATCAAATGAAAACAAACTTTAAGGAAGATACATGTATAACTTAAAGATAAAAATCTATGCATGCAGAAGTTAGGTTTCTTAAAAATATTATGACATTATTTTCTAAACCACAAAAGTTGTTGCACTTTATGCAAATCTTGGAGACTTATTAGAAGTGGTACATGCTAGACATAAAAACGACTCAATGTCTCAACAACTACATGCTATAATAACTTTTTAAATGGGGATGCTTTTATTAGTAAATCTCTTGTAATTTCTATATCAGTTTTTATCATGTAAATCGTTTATGCAACTTTGTGTGACTAGCTTGTAAGTGTGTTGTATATTTGAGAGATCTATGACTAACTTAGTGATACAAATAATATTTCACTATTTAAGTCATAGTAAGTTAAAAGGTTGTCAAAAGTTACGTAATGTACTCATTTATGAGTAAAAAATATAGTTAAAAAGAATAATTATTGCGGAATCTTCTAATAATTAGTTACAATAGAACTGGGTTAAAAAAATGATTATTATGAAATCTTTTAACAATTAATTAGAATAGAAAATGTAACTAGATACAGTGAGTTAGTTCAATATAAAGTATTTTTATCTATTTTTTTACTTATTATGTACCATCTATCTTCTACTAACTATTTCTAAAGTTGTTTTAAAAGCTATTTGAAAATATTTTTTTCCCATTAGGCTAGTTTCAGAAGCTCCTCTTTAAATTATTTTATGGAAAAGTTTTCACACTCTACTGTACTTAATTATAAAACTAACAATTTCTTTCATTTGTTTTCCTATCCATTTAGTAATAAGTTTAACTCGGATTGATATATATAAGTTTATGAACTAATTCATTTTAAAAAGTAATTATTATATTTAAAAAAATAAAATAATAGTATTTAAAAAATATTATATATATATATATTAAATAATTATATCTAAAATTAAAAATGATTTTATTAATTTAATTTGAATAATAAATCAATTAATTTTTTTTAACTATTTAAAATAGTTGGTTGATAGTTAGTTTGGACCTAAAAAATTAGCTTATTCAAGTGTAGGACTGGACCAACACAAATTTGTTGGATATTTCGCTGTGAGCGGTTGTGTTATCACCACTAAATTTATTAGTAAGTATTTTTGAGAAAATACAAATTTTAAAACATTGGAAAAAGTATTTGATAAATATATTAAATTTTTTAACATTTAATCGCAGTTTTAATCGACATATTTTTAAATAATTGATTAAATTCACATAAATAATTTGAGAACAATTTTTGTCACAATTTTAATTGATACATTTTTAAAATAATTGATTAAAAACAATTAAACATTTATATGTCACAATTTTAATCAATTAAAATACGTTTTTATCACTTAAAACATCTCTAGAGAATATCTAGAACTTTTTTAATCGATTAAACCTTATTTTTATCAGTTAAAACGTTTTTAGAGAATATTGAAAAAAAAATTTAATCGATTAAACCGCATTTTCATCGGTTAAAACGTCTTGAAAAAATTAACAGAACTTTCTAATCGATTAAAAAGTATTTTCATCAATTAAATCCATTTAATCTAAGATGTTATAATCAATTAAATTATAAATTAATCAATTAATCATATCAGTTAGTTAGAAAAATCTTTATATAAACAGATTTCCACTAATATTTCAAAACATATATTTTTGAGAAATTATTCAAACAATATTTAAAGATCTTTTCCAAGAGAGAAACACACTTTTCTCCTTAGAATTCTTTTGAAATATTTCTTGAGGCTCTTTGTTCTTGTTTTTGAAAAAACTCATTATGTGATTAGATATTTGCATCTACATAATCATTTGATTGTTATAGTTTCTTTGAGTATCTTGATTCTTCATTCATTTTTGTGTATTTTTGGTGTCTGGAATTGTGGGCACTGGGTTAAGCAACTGGAATTGTGGTTACGGTCATAGGTTTAAGAATTTGGTTGTAGTTCTTGGTGTAGATTGATTTTTTACAATCTGTACTTGTAATCAATTGAATTTTGATTAGTGGAACTCAACTGGAATTTGGTTGAGAAACTGAATGCAGCCCGGTGGATTAGGTGAACTAGTATAAACTTGGTGTTCTTGTTCTTCTTTCATCTCTTTTTTTTTTTTTTTTTTTTTGCTCAGCAAAAGAAAATATATTAAAAATTGCTGCACCAGGGGTGCAATTTACATAGTTTGATTACAAAAGAGAAGTTTTGGTTGTTTACATGTCAAATACCCTCTGTCTAATGATTCTCCATCCACAGAAATACTATGTGAGTTATAACACATTGTTAAGTAGGTCTTCCTTAATGTAGGGATTCCCCTCCAAAATATGCATACTTATACAACCTGACCTATTTTAACAAAGATTAATCACTTTACAAGATAACTCATAGCCTTCATGCTTTCCTCTTTATCACACATTGGTCAAAGCATACATTCGATTGTACTCTCCAGTCGTGTGTGGTGAAGAATACCCCTTCAAATTTTGTTTCTAGCCACATCCTTATCTTAATTTGAGTCATTTCAATATTTCCATCTTTGTTTTGCTCCCTGCTCTTAATACATTTTCATTCCTCCATTTCCATATTTCCCATATCATTGCAACCCATATAATTACCTAAATTTCCTTATGCTTTCCTTGATTCCACAATCCTAAGTATTGGTCAAAATTTTCCTCTGCATTGCTTGGTAAGGCCACTAAATATCCCAACCACTCATAGCACATTCCCCACATCATATATGCTCTTTTGCAGTGAAAGAATATATGTTCATTTACTTCTTCTTCCAATCTACATAGTCCACACTTCACTTGTTCTTCATCCAACATTAACCCTCTATGTTGGAGGCTCTTTTTTGTCGAAATTCCATTTTTTATTAATCTCCATGCACAAACATTAACCTTCAACGGGGTCCAATTAGACCAGAGTTTGTTGAAATTAAAATGATGTTGTTGTTGATTGTTCTGTGTTATTGCATTGTCTTGTAAGAAGTTCTAACCGTATAGACTCCTGAACTATCTGCTTCCCACCACCATGTATCTTCTTTTGTTGGATCAATGATTGTGTTACCTCCCACCTGTCTCAGATTTGTCACCAACTCTTCTTCACCATTTTGTAAACTCCTGCTCCAATGAAATTTCCAAGCCCTTTCCAGTTGCTCTTGATCCATCTATCATGGATTATAGCTTCTTTATTTTCTGTTAGTTCAAATAGGCTTGGAAATTCATCATTTAGTCTTTGATTTCCTTCCCATTTATCATACCAAAATCTGGTTGTTCTTCCATTCCCTACTTTTCTTTTCATTGCTTCATCTATCCATGGTCTATTTTGGTCCTTAATTGTGTAACATACATCGTTTATGTCCTTCCACCAATTAGATCCTCTTCTCCATTTCCTTTCGTTCATCTCTTGGCCCTCAAAACAGTCTTGCCCATACTTGATTTTCAATATTCTGACCCATAAAGCTTGACTATTGTTTTTCAGACGCCACTTCCATTTACCTAGTAAAGAAACATTAAACAAACACAAATCTCTTAAATCCAACCCCTCCTGGCATTTTGGTTTACATACCTCACTCCATTTCATCCATGCAATTTTATGCTCATTGTGTTCACCTCCCCACAAGAAGTTTCTAAAAATTCTAGTAAGTCACGTATATACAGAAGTAGGCAACTTAAAAAAGGAAAAGAAAAATAAAGGCAAAAAAGATAAAACAAAATTAATAAGAGTAATCCTACCACTAACAAATAAAGTTTTCCTTTTCCAAGAAGACAACCTTGCAAGGATCTTATCAACAATAGGAATCCAAGTGGATGACAACCTTGGGTTTTCTCCTATCAGAATACCAAGGTAGACAAAAGGAAATTTTCTAATGGCACAATTAAGAAGTGAAGTCATACAAAAGGAAATTTTCTAATGGGACAATTAAGAAGTGAGGTCATACCCCTCAAGACAGCACAATCAACATGCACCCCCGTTAACTTACTTTTTGAAAAATTTATTTTTAATCCTGATATCATTTCATAGCACCTCAAAATAGTTTTAATAGTTCTCACATTTTCCCAACTCACTTGACACATGAAAAGTGTGTCGTCTGTGCGAATTGTAAATGGGATATCTCCACCCCTTCTCTTTCTAATTTAATTCCTTTAAGATTATTAGTTTGCTCAGCCCTTTGTATTAGTCATGTAAGACCCTCAGTCACTATCAAGAATAAGAATGGAACTAGTGGATCACCCTACCTTAATTCCCTTCTCATTGGTAATTCGACTGTGGGACAACCGTTAACCAGAATGGAAATCATTGCTGATTCCAAGCATTCTCTTATCCATTTGCACCAAGTTTCCCCAAATCCTAGTCTACTTAACATATAAATAAAAAAATCCCAGTTAACAGTGTCATAAGCCTTTTCAAAATCAACTTTAAATAAAATAGCTTGTTGTTTAAGGTTTTTTACAAAATCAAAACATTCATTTACAACTACAACACTGTCTAATATATTTCTATCTCTAACAAAAGCAGTTTGACATTCAGATAATTATTGACCCCTTTAATTCTTTCTGCTTATAATTTGGAAACAATTTTATACATGCATCATACTAATGAAATTGGTCTATATTCTCCTAAGAACTGAGGATTATTTACTTTAGGGATGATTGTTATGAGGATTATTTACTTTAGGGATGATTGTTATGAAAGATGAGTTGCAGTCCCTTGTAAATTTCCCATTTCTCTCAAACTCCTTTACAAACCTATGTACATATGATTTTATTACATGGCAGAATTTTTTTATGAAATTAAAATTATAACCGTCTGGCCCAGGACTCTTATTCCCATCACAATTTCAAACTGTCCTCTTAATCTCTTCTTCTTCAAAAGGCTTGTACAGTCCTAACCTTTCCTCCTCTGTCAATCTTTTAGACTTTGTTTGGTTGGAGTGATTTGAGAGAGTGGAAATGGGAGTGTGGAAAAGGAGGAATTTGATGAAAAATGGAGGTGAAATTAAAGTTGTTTGGATAAATGGAAAGTGAAAGAAAAGTTTATGAAAAATTGTGAATGATTTGATTGATATGAGATATAAAAATTATAATTTTAATTGATTATTTAAGAAAATTACCATTTTACCCTTATGTATAAAATAAGGTTCAAATTATTATAAATATAATTTTTTAATTAATTATCCATATTTTAAGATTGATTATATATTTGAAAGAAAAAACAAATTTAAAAGTATTTGTAATTGGAAACAAATTTAAAAAATTAACTTTTTTTAAAATAATTATTAAAAATTATATAAATAAACAATTACAAAATTATGTACATTGCATATCCATAAAAAATTAATTTTGACATATTAAATAAATTATTTGACTAATAATTAAATAATTATAAAATATAAAATAATAATTAATATTGACTAATAATAACAAATAATTATGAAAACTAATAATAAAATTGTAAATTATTATTTTAAATAAATATAAAATACAATGAAAATAGAATAATAATTAAATGAAAAATTCATGTAAACTTAATAATAAAAATATTTTATTATTTAGTTAAAAATTATATTAATATATATTTTAGAATATTTTATTAATATAACTTATTTTCATTTATATATATTATAGAAATTAAAATAAATTATATTTTAGAATATATAATTTATATATATATATATATATATATATTCTAAAATATAATTTATATTAATTACTATAATATAAAATATATATTGCAAATATAACTTATTTTCATTTATATATATATTATAGAAATTAAAATAATTATATTTTAGAATATATAATTTTTTAAATGATCGATTACTTCTCTAAATGATCGATCACTTTTTCAAATAATCGAGACGTTAGATAGCGATTAACGTGGAACCACTATCATATGTTCACTTTTAAGAGCGGTTAAGATGTAAACCGCTCTTAAAAGTGAACTTGTGATAACCGGTTCCATGATAACCGCTATCTAAAGTCTCATTTATTAATAGTATATTTTTATGTAAAATTATATATATATATATATATATATATTCTAAAATATAATTTATATTAATTACTATAATATAAATTATATATTGCAAATATAACTTATTTTCATTTATATATATATATATTATAAAAATTAAAATAAATTATATTTTAGAATATATAATTTATATATATATTCTAAAATATAATTTATATTAATTACTATAATATAAAATATATATTGCAAATATAACTTATTTTCATTTATATATATATTATAAAAATTAAAATAATTATATTTTACAATATATAATTTTTCAAATAATCGATTACTCTTCCAAATGATCGATTACTTTTTCAAATAATCGAGACTTTAGATAGCGGTTCCACGTTAACCGCTATCTAAAGTCTCATTTATTAACTGATATATTTTTATGTAAAATTATATATATATATATATATATATATATTACTAAAATATAATTTATATTAATTACTATAATATAAAATATATATTGCAAATATAACTTATTTTCATTTATATATATTATAGAAATTAAAATAATTATATTTTACAATATATAATTTTTCAAATGATCGATTACTCTTTCAAATGATCGATCATTTTTTCAAATAATCGAGACTTTAGATAACGGTTAGCGTGGAACCGCTATCATATGTTCACTTTTAAGAACAATTAAGATGTTAATCGCTCTTAAAAGTGAACCTATGATAGCGGTTCCACGTTAACCACTATCTAAAGTCTCATTTATTAACTAGTATATTTTTATGTAAAATTATATATATATATATATTAATGAAAATAAGTTATATTTTGGAATATATATTTTATATTATAGTAATTAATATAAATTATATTTTCTCAATTTTGCAGAGATTTCTAAGAATTTCTCTGCATGCATGCGATAGTGAATTTTGCGAGTGAGGGTAAGTTGGACATTTCAATTTGTCCAGGCAACTTTCATCTCTTTTCTTCATGCATCAGCGAAGAACCTCTTTCTCCCATCTCCCGCTTTTCCTCGCTTTCATTTCGTCATATTTTTGTTTAAACAAACGTGTGTCATCCTCGTACTTCTATCTTCGTTAATAGTATATCAGTCGAAACAAACATAGCGTTAAACTCAATCCCGTCTAATAGGATTTTTAGGCTAGGTATATTCTTAAATTTAGATTCAAAGAAATTTTTTATTCCCTCCCGTACCTCAGCTGGTTCTTCTATCCATCTTTTCTCAACCCATATCCCCCTTAATTCATTAATCTTTCTCCTCCTATTAATACAAATATGAAAAAAGCGAGAATTTGAGTCTCCCTCTTTTAACCATGAAATTCTGGATTTTTGTAGAAGGATTGACTCTTTTTTCTTGTTCAGGTCCCAAAAACTTGTCATTTATGTCTCTTTTCAAAATTATTTCTTGTTCACTCAATCCTTACATCTCCCCTTTTTCATCCAGATCATTCATTTTCCTTTTAATTTCCTGAATTTGTAAATCCACATTCCCATAATTGTTTTTATTCCATTCTTTTATCATTACTTTCATCATTTTTAATTTTTCTTTAAGAACATAACCCCCAACCTTGCGCTTGAAAATTCTCCCAATTTTCCTCCACTAACTTTTTGAATAAATTTTCTTTTAACTAGTAGTTTAATATTCTAAAAGGCCTTGGTCCCCATTCTTTTCTTTCAGCTTTAAGCACCAAGGGACGATGATCCAAAATATCCCTATTTAGTACCATTTGAGAGGTTTCTGGCCATTTCATCATCCACTCCTCAAATATCATGAAGCGGTCAATCCTGCTCATGGACAATCCATTGGGACCAAACCAGGTATATTTCCCTCCAATTAAAGGTAAATCCAAAACTTCTAAATCATCTATCACCTGGTTAAAAAGTATCATTTCTATTCTTCCATTATTTTTTGTATTCCCTCGATTTACATTCACTCCCTTTCTCTCATTCCTAGCTCTTACTGAGTTAAAGTCTCCTCCTATACACCACATTCCCCAGCCCATATTTGTTTTCAGTGCTCTTAACTCATCTCAAAAAAATTTCTTGTCTTGTAATCCACATGGTGAATAAACATTTATAATGTAACACCAAGTTTGGTCATCTTCACATTTCGCTTTTAGTCCTAAGAACCCCACTCCTATCATGACATTTTCCATTTTGAATTTTAGTTTGCTCCATACACTAAGGATTCCCCCTGATCTCCCCACTGATGGCTTAAAAGCCCATCCTATTTCCTCACTCCCCCACAGGTATTCACACATTTTGTTGTCTATCTCCTCTAACTTAGTTTGTTGTAAACACAAAAAGTCACCTTTTTCATCTTTTATTAGTTTCCTAACGGCTTCCTTCTTTGTTCTACCCCGTAGCCCTGTAGTGTTATAGGACAAAATTATCATGAGTTTTGATGAGTTTCCCTCTTAGAGTCTAATTTCTTAAACTCTAATACATCCCTTTTTTCTAATTCCTCTAAAACTTGATGAACCTTTTCATTATTCTCATTACTGGAAGCACCTCTTCTTTCGGATTACTATTTTTCAAAAAGACCGCATTACAAACTTTTATGTTCGAATTTGAAATTGAGTTACTAATTATTGGGTCATAGGGATTACCTCTTCAGCTCTCTTTTCTGAGATAAATATATTTGCGTTGTACTTCTTTCCTTTGCTATTTTTCGCTCCTTTCCTCCTTCCCTTCCTTGCTCTCCTTTTATTTTTCGGAATGGAGCCTCTATGTATCCAATCAGGTTCGCTTGTGTCTTCCTCTTCCTCTTCATCTAACCAAAATTTTTTCCATGACAAAACTAACGTTGTACTCATCAATTTCGGTTTACCGTTCCTCAATATTCCCTTTATTTTCGTTCGCTCATTTTCCCCAATGTTTGATTCCTTACCACTTTCGCTCTTGCCCTCAAATGACACTATCTGTTTTCCTGATCGCTGACCCTCTTTTCGTTTTTCAGTTTGTTCTCTCATGGTGTTTCCACTTTCCCTTAGGGTTTCCTTACCTCTCTCTGAGCTCTTTGCCTCTCGGTGTAATGGGACTTGCCCATTTGGATTTGGTTCCTTTTCGTTTAGGGTTATTGTACAGACTTGATTCTCTATTGGTTTTGTTTCTTTTACACCACCCACACCCAAGTCATTTTCCTCATTAGGGCCTTGGTCTATTTTCTCTTTTATTATTTCCTCCTTGATCCTACTCTTTAATTCAGTAACATTTTCTTGGGCTGACAGAGAGTTTAATTTGGTTTTATCCTCAATCTCCCTATGAACTGTCACCTCCCCTCTAAGCTGTCCTTTAGACTCACCTACTCTCTGACCATCACACTCTCTGGTATAGGCCTCTCCCAAGGTTTCATGATGTTTTTTTTTCTCTTCCCTCATAGCCCATCCCATCATCTTTTAGGGAATTTGAATTTAATTTTTGAATAATTTCGTTTCTTACCTCCATGTCTGTTTCCACCTCGCAAGAGGCTTCAATGGAGTTTGGTACCCTCTTTTCATCTTGATTATCATCTTTGGACACTTCCTCTGACTCATCTCCTATTGATCTAATCCCTTCCTCAAGTCTATCTGAATCATATGAGGCTTCAGATTCCTCCTCAGCATTTGGAACGCCACACTTACAATGAGATATACAAACCTGATGGCCATCTGAATGTTCTTCTAGAATTTTAATGTGGACCTCATGATCATTAATTTTAGCTAGAACACTGGCCTTTATGTAATTAGGAACTGATGTTCTAATTAAAATTCGAGCTACATCAAATCTTTCTTCGGCTAATGTTTTTTCATCAGCTCTAATAAAAGTCCCAACTCCTGTGGCCATCTCCTTAAAGGTATGTAGGTTCCATGCGTGGAGGAGGATTCCTGTACACCGTAACCATGTGTACCTACTCCTGGATACTAAGTTAGGACTCCATGGATCAACAGAGTTAAACCATCCTTCTAGTAATTCCTCAGAGTCTCGGACTAATTCAGCAATATCTTCCCCATTAATTGGAGAGATTAAGACAAGCCCATCCCCCATATCTCTCATTCTAATCGTGGTAAATCCCTCTTTTTGGAAGAATTCAACCATACTTTCAAAGCCTACTGGGTTTATGAGGTTTCCTATGTAGCATTCCCTAAGCCACTCTTCATCGTTATCCTTATCTCTTAAAGATGCACTCCAGCTTTATTCTTTGAGTTCATTTTTTATCTTTTGAATTTCTGAAGAGAAATTTTGGTTTGGTCTGATTCTCTCCATGTTAAATTGTTTTCTGTTATTATCTACTTTCCTCTCAACCCCCCACCTTTTTTTACAGCTTGGGCATATGATCTGTTATCCCTCACAACATTTCTCCCACGAATCCAAGTTTGTACTGTCCTATTTGTTACCCACGGGCGACCCTGTCTATTTTCCCTCTCAAACCGAGCTATGTTAGCATGAATTTTGGTTCCTCCTATGATAATATTATCCAATATTTGTTCTAACTCCTTTTTATCCCTTACCCCAGAGAACCTAACGAAACCAAATTTCCTACCCCTTCTATCTTTTTGAGAGGTATGAACACTTCTTTTACTGATCCACATTTCTGAAAAATTTTCCGAAGTTCTACCTTGCTTATTGATTCGGGGAAGTTTGATATGAAGTAAGTCGTTGTGTCTTGAATCATCCTCATTGGCCCATTGTTGTGTTGACCTGCATTGTTTTCTTGTGGCAAAGTTTCACATATCCTTTGTGTAGGATTATTCTCATACTCTCGTTTATCCCTTTTTTCTGAGTTATGGTTTCTAATAGTTTGTTGGTTATTAGGATGAGTGGAGGATGAAGGGATGAGAGTGGGTCGGTACTAACATTTTTCGTAGACTTTTGACTATCTTTCGTCTTTTTATTTGATTTAAGATTGTTGTTATTTAATTAAAATTTTAATTGGTTTCTTTAACTATTTAAAGTTGTTAATTTGTATTAAAAAATTGTAAAAGTTTTCATTAGATCAATTCATCCTTTTTTGTTATTTCTGTCTTTGTCTAATACTTGTCACTTATTGATTCTGTTTGTTTAGACTAAGTAATATTTTTAATTTAGAAATTATTTTAATTAAATTTAGAAAAATAAGTACATTGATTAATATTTTACTTAACAATTAACATGAAATCCACTTTTCTAGTATATCTTTCACATATTAATTTAATAAAAATATTTATATGATTGTTTTGATTGTAGACTTGAATTTTAAGTATTAATTCAAACATTTCTTAATCACTTAATAGAGTTTCATTGAATCAACTTACCAAAAAAATGCATAAATGTAAATCATGAGAAGCAAGAAAAATAAACTAAGAAAGAGTAAATTGTGAGAAAAAGTAAATTGCTAGAATGTGTTAGATAAATAGCATCTAAAGGGGTGAATAGATGCACAAATTAAAATAGATGTCAAATTAAAAATTTATTTGTGAGGCAGTAATTTATTTGAACACAGATAAAACAGAAGCGATAATATAATCAGGAAAAGAGAAAGAGATAAGGGAAAGAGAAGAACACACAAATATTTATATTGGTTCGGGTATAGCCAACCCTACATTCAGTTCTCAGTCAACTCTTAACACAAGAGTGACTTCCAATTCACTATCTTTCAAATTTAGTTTACAAATTACAATCAACTCAGCAGAAGAAATAGTAAAAAGTAAACTAATTAAAAAGACAATCACCTCCTTAGAAACCCACTAAGGATGAACACCTCCCTAGAATCTCACTAGGGATGAACACCTCCTTAGAATTCCACTAATGATGAACACCTCCCTAGAATCACACTAGGGATGGAAACCTCCTTTGAACAAATCAAAGGATGAAAACACCTCCTTAAAATCTTACTAAGGATGAACATCTCCTTAGAATCACACTAGGAATGAAAAATACCTCCTTTGCCACTAATAAACAAAGGATGAAGGTAATAAAAATAAGAACAGTCACACCTGGGTAATGGATACAACAAATTGTAAAAGCATGTAGAATGTCAATATCCAAGAACAAGTGTGATTAACAATGAGAGTACAAAAGATAGATGT